>JAGDQP010041864.1:0-16749 GCA_022664845.1 Lepisma saccharinum | reverse complement strand
CATTTTCCTTAGCAACTGCTTTACAATGGATAGCATTGCCAGGGCGCTGAGACGATCTTGTGTCATCGTATTTCTTAGAAAAGTCTTAATACGCTTTAATGTCGGAAAACATCTTTATGCTTCTGAAGTGGACATCGGAATTGTTACCATGATTTTGAGGAGGTTCGTAGAACCTGTTAAGAGTCCACTGGGAATCCCCTTCAAACAACAGGCAGGGAAAACAAAACAAAGCAATTTTTACGTCACATTCTGTAAGCCACTTGAGCTTTTTGTACCAATCACTATTAAAAGTGCGACGATATGTATGAGCTTTACCTTTCACTTCCTGATTCAGAGTTAGGTTCGGCTGATGAGGACCCAAAGTTTTAATTTCGAGTATTTCAGATTCTGTCAACTTATTAAGACACCGATTGCTATATATGAACTGAATTCATATTGATGGCAGTAACGCAATACGCACGAGTACACTAAACACACTGAAACAATACTCCTTCACTTCAACACAGCTTCACGACACACTTCATTCAAACGTGTAAAAACACTCATTCAAATCGGTGTTCAATATTATAATAACTCACTAAGTAGGCAATGTTTTCTCTCTTTCTTATAAAGTATCTGAAGACTGTGATTGGTGAACAGAAATTATATTAATCTACTTCTTGCAGCACACAAAAATACGATATATCTCACAAAATAAAATAAACTCACAATATCACTCTTCAGATCTCGTATTTTGGCGCTTTTAGGTATGAGGGGGTTAGGAGTAGCCTCTTTGTCCCAAATTGCTTCCTTAAAGATAGTTAAGCGCAAATGATTGAGAGTTTATTATGCAATGGAATGTGTTGAAAAATACATGTTTTATAAAATGCCTCCTTTTCTCTTAATAAATATTTAATGACGAAACGAACAAATCAGTTCCGAAAATCCCTTCAATCTCTCACACGACACTAAAAAAAAGGTTTATTGTTTACGCAATGTTGCAAACTGCTTGATACTGTTCATTAGCTCTTCGTTTATTACTGATACTGAAAGTCAAACAATTTTATGTAAATAGAGATGCAACAGTATATTATTTAAGCGTTTAATATATTCGTTCATAAACGATTTATTGTGTATATTTCGATTTTGGTATGTAATGAACGTTTATCCTTGCTTCTTCGAGAAGATTTGATTACATTTTAAACACGAGAACGGGTGGAAAAGTCAAGCAGAGTTAGCAACAGTGCTTAGCCTTGTTCTTCTGCTATCTTCGTCCACTCTAGGATTGTGTACGCCGAGGTCCCATTTACACAATGTTATAAGTTAGGCCTAACGCCAGTTAAGCGCATATGGGGCAACGCGTTCACAAACGAAATATGAAGTGGAAACAAATTGGAGAGTAATAAAAACTTGATAAACGAACTGTATACCTATGCCTCAGTGTAACAATTTAAAATCTTTCGATAAGAAACACAACCTGAAACGAAAATAATAATAATAATAATAATAATTCTAAAATAGTTTGCAGTTCACGTGCTCCTGTGAACGTTAATACGCGACGTCACTGCTTAAAAGAAAAGTTCCAACTTGTTTTGTCCCGAACACGAGCTACTCCTAGAAGTGATAAGACTATTTCAAATAATTCATCTGGGTTTGACCCTCATTTCTCTGATGAGCTAGTCATCAAAGTAGATTATTTTGTTGTGAATAATAATAGGATTTACATTCCGAGGCAGAGAAGATGGAATTTACAATCTGAATCTGTTCCACACATTTTCGCAAATTTGCCCAGCTCCTTGTCAACTACCGTCAAAACCCTTAAAGCTCCAATACTTAGAGAAAGAAAAAAATACAGTAATAAACGCAATACATGATTCCTCGATAATTACTAATAATTCCTGCAAGTACTCCGGGACAAACGGCATACAGCTGATGGGAATTCAAAGAAAATCATTCCGGATCTAGAGTGTAAATATAGTGGACACAACGTTCATCCAAAATTGGATACAGCTGAGATGCATCCAGTTTTTGGATTAACCAACATTAAGCCAGAATTATATATATTAGAGTGGTCGAATCAGAATATAAAAATAGGTAATGCATAAGTATTCTAATTTTAATTCCGTAGCTCAGTGGTAGAGAACTGGCGTAGCATTCAGCAGGTCGTAGGTTCGATCCCAGCTGCCAACCATCCTGACTTAGGTTTTTCTGTCACACCAGGCAAATGCCGGGATGACACCTTCAACATTAACCCTGGCCGACACGTTTTCCTTTCTCTATCCAGGCCAGAACCAAAGATGCCTCAAATAAAATTCAATTTCTTTGCTGATTATAATCTAAACTCCTTAAAATATGACAATTGCATTTAGAACTGTATTTATAGAAAGAAATAATATTTAGATCTAGCTTTTAATCTAGAACAAAAGTAATTCGATCTGTGATAACTGGTTCGTACAGAAGTAGAAATATGTTGCTTTATAAATTATGAAGGAATTTATATCACTATAACTAGCGCTCGCAGCTTTCGTTACAAAAAATTCCTAAATATGATTTATAAAATGACCTCTGAAATGTAAAAAGAATCCCAAAAATTGTTAAAACGACTTCCGAAATAGGTTTCTATTTTTTTGGTTGAATGGATTGTTAAAGTGGTTTGATATTCACGAGCAGAGCAAATGTTCATATTAACTAGAAATCAAGAACGATATATTAAGCCACAAGTAGACAGGCTAATTGATAGGACACTTGAGTATTTTCTTTTCAGTTTTGTAAATTTTACTTCTGAAATATTTCACTAATTAACGCTACAGGATGCGGAAGGTTTTTCAAATGGCTAGTACCTGGCAAGGAGACGGGTGAGGGTTTCCGCCGTTTCCTAGTCGACAGCGACAAATTGCGCAGTTTCAGTAACCTGTTCCGTCGATGCGAGTGTGCATAGGAGTAGTCAATAGCGATGGCGCCTTGGACGTTTGAAAAAGTTACAGTGACTTCATCGCACTAAGTCGAAATGCTTACCAGTTTCCTGTTTAACAGTTTCCGAAAATACGCAGGCGAAGAATCAACAAGCAGTAACTGTGGTTCCAACAAGATGGTACCACAGCACACACACAGAAAACGTCAAAGCAGGTAGTGAACATATCGTCGCCCTGGGACTGCTTTATTTGCTATTATCTACTAACGCCCCCATGAGAATCAACGTATCCAGTAACGACCTTTTACGCTCTCCTGAAAAATGACGAAAACCCCGATACGCCATTATCCAAATTTACTCTTCAATTATAGGAGAAGCATTATTCTCCAGAAATCTGAATAATTTGTTTGATCTGCCTTTAGCAGAATAGATTACGTGTGATTAAAATGTGAAAGGTGCACGAAGTTGAGAAATATTGGGCATTATTCAAATCGCAAAAATGCGGAACTACAAATGACATCAAAACAGAGGTCGTGAATTAATTTTCTTGGAGCCAGGTATGAATATAATAGTGCAAAAAGACCTTTACAGCCTATATAGATAAAAATTAAGAGATAAAGCTTATTGATTACTGTGTTTACCGTAATTGTCGCGAATAATTACAAGAATTCAAAGAATACTACCATTAATCCACTTTGTACTTTTATGGTATTTTAACTAGTGAACTGTGTACATGTAATATATTTACACAAAACTTAATTTTAGAGAATTAACATTTAACATAAATGACATTTGAAATATAAAATTCACTCACCTTATCACATCACGGAGAGATGACCACAGGAAAGTTTCTATTGGCTAAGAAGTCGAAGACTAGTATTGGCGCATTATATGGAGCATTATCGTGATAAAGACTGTCCTGGGGACGACGTATCAACGAACAGCATCTCGTAGTCCGTGTAGGACATCCCTGTAAAAATCTTTAGTCAGAGTTCGACCCAAAGACAGGAATTCATCAATATAGTACAAAAAATTAGCATGTCTTTCACATGTCAAGGATCTTTATCTGCATTATTTATTATTCTAACTCTTGAAGTCAATGTCTTAATTATTGTTTATTTTCTTCCTCTTCTTCTTCTTCTTCTCTCTTCACTCCATCCTCATTACGCCTCATCAGTGTCCAACTGAGTTTCTTTTAATTCTTCTCCATCACCAGCCAGTTACTATTCTCCCAAGTATAGTCTCATGGCAAATATGAACCAGTCTCCCTTTGCAACATCTGAATTTCTGCAGGCTTAACTCTTTGGGAAGAAGACTCCTTCTATCCTTTGTGAATTTATGCATCCTGGTGACCCGGCAAAGACCTTAGCAGATGCATTGTTAAATTCTAAATTTCAAAACCTATTTTCCTTTCTATTCCATTCTTAAATTTCTTGTTTATTCTATTTTCTTGAATCTTTCCTAAAGAAGACCTAAGATACCAGTGTGAGTTAAAGGGAAGGAGGTCCGTCGCCGGTCCCTTATAAAACCCTTTAACTGTGATCGCTGAGTGGAGGTACCGGCGACGAGGGTCATGGAGTCTTCTGGGGTAAAATCATCCGGAGGTAAAATACCCCCCATTCGGATCTCCGGCGGGGGGCTGCTCCAGGGGACTCTATGGACGAGGATTCAAGCACCGACAGCTCCACAGAGCAACGTTCGCCACCCACTCTCATGGAGCAACCACAACCTACTGGGCACAGAACTCGTCCAACGACAGTAAGGCCAATACCTTCTACTCTTTTCGAACAACTTCATAGAAGGGGTCGTGTGCCAGAAGCAAGAATTCTATGGAGAACAGTCACAAATTATTCTCAATCCTGATGACTTGGAATTTCCATCTACCAGCTCAGGAACAAGAGAAGTTAGTGAGGTGGAAGCATACTTCAGAGAGGACATATGTACTGCAAGAGGGAGAATAGACTCAATGGAGAAAAGACTGCTCCTACTTGAGAGAGCCATTGGTCGCCGGGAAACATTAATACAGACGATTGATATGATAACATACTCGAATCAGCAGCCAATTACTCCGATACCCGTTACTATGTCCTCTGAAGATATGGAAGGAATGTATGCAGAAGTGGAAGATATGTTAGACGCTCAAAAGCAGATTCACATAAATTTGAAGGCCGAAAGATGCAAGTTAGAACATTTGAACAGGGAGTTATACAAGTACCTACTGAAGGAAGGAGCTACAGTCAGAGCTGATGTTTCGAAGAAAGACGACAAGAATAAAGACGATACGGTGCCAGAAGAAGAAGAAACAGTTAGTCGGAGCTTGATACTAGCAGCAGCAGTTGCATCGGCATGCGCCGTTTGGCTTGGCGTCAAATATTTGAGGAGTTAGATAAACAACACTGGAACCAGATGCATATAAGGAATGAAATAAGTGTAAGCACATACCAGGGCCAAAAGGCAGCAAAAGAAATGTGCCCTAAAACTTTGTTGGTGAATTAATATCTACCACTTTCAGTAAATTGAATGCAAGATTGTTTGAAACAGTTTCGAACCACTTCTGTATTAACCAGCTTAGAAGTCATGAGTTCGACACAAGAGGAGCTAAGATCTAGAAAGTACAATATTGATTCAATTAAAAGCGAGTGGAAAACTTTCATCATATTGCTGTAATAATATGAAGGAATCAACAATTATGCCTGTGACCTGACAAAGTTGAACTACAAGAAGTGGACGAACTTGAAACTACAGTTGCAGAAATTAGAGGAAGTGGAAGCAGATTGATTCGGAAGGAACAAAGATAGCACAGAAGTCAAGTTTAGTATTGAAGTTGCAATTGGAAGAAAATTACTCTGCAATTCCAGATAAAACTGTAAAGGGAATGTTGTTAATTATTAGGATCGTAAATTGCAAGAACCAGATCCATAAGCCAATACTGGATTTCATGCCAGCATTATCATGAAAGATCATATTGGGAGTCTCAATACAAAACAACCCGATATCCGTGCCATGGTAGAGGAAAGAGAGCATTTGAAGTAACGAAACTCCACAAGAAGACTAGGAAGCAAGTAGAAGGAAAGAAATGGCCAGAAGAAATTACACACTGGAGTTGTTGTTCTGAAGAACTATCTTTATTAATCCATTTAGGAGTCATGAGTTCATGCAAGAGGTGTTACATGTAGAAAGGATGTGATTGAAGCACCTGAAGGAAAAAGAAAATCGATCATATTGATGCTAGAGGTATAAACAACTGGAATTGCGATTAGAACGAAATGCACAAAATAAGATCAAACAACAAGTGGACGAACTTAAAGCTACGGCTGCGGAGGAAGTGAAAAAAATGGAATGGGAAGGAGATAATAAAGCAGAGAAGAACACATTGATAGTCCAGAGAGATGAAAATTGTATCGGAAGTACAATATTTTTATTAATGAGGATTATAACTTCCAGGGAAGGAGAAAATTGAATCTAGAAGGAAGAATGAGAATGAAAAGGTGCCCAAAGGAGATGCATTAGAACTATTCATCATAGTCCAGTAGAATTGATTGCTGATGATAATTACGTTTCCCTGCGTACAAGGAAAAGGCAGCACCTGATAAGAATAAGTGAAGTAGCCAGTTTATTATGTGACGCTCACTTCAATTGAAGCAGTGGTCGTAGATCACCGTTCAAAATGTATGTCAAAGAGCAGTTGATCGTTTTGGTAGCAGAACAATTATAAAAAGCAGTACACACTAGAACTGGTCGTGCAAGAGGTTAAGACATACTGGACCACATGATTTGGCTTTGTTGTGAAAGATTCTACTTGCAATCATTTGAGCTACGCAAATAGAGACACGTCTTCACTTGTTCATGAGTATCGAACAATCTATCGGTGCTACAACCAACGAAACGAGACGGGATGAGTCGGAGGCTCTTAATGTCATTTCACCTCAACAATGAAGAAATCTGTTTTCTTTTTTTAAACAAATAAAATACTGTAAATGTTATTTGTTTTTCTTTGTCTACAGATTCGTTTTTAAATGTCGTCTTTAAGGTGAAAGTGAGAGCTCTGGCATCCCGGGCTGATAACGCATATCCAGAGTAACCCTTGCTAATCCTAGGCATGTGGGACAGTCATCGAAAATAACCACCTGAACTTTCATAACCAGAAACCTCGAATAACTCAATAATTTTCAACATTGTGTCGATTATCTTGATAGTCGCTTGTTAAAATAATAAAAATTACGTTACGTAGCAGTAGTTCCAAACTATGGATAGGTTCTCGGGTTCGAAACCAGCGGCCAACCATCCTCACTGAGGGTTTGTAGGGCTTTCCTCAGTTTCATCAGGCATACGGCGGGATGATACCTTAAGTAAGACTCTGGAGAATATCTTCTCCATCCTCTAGATAACCCATCCTGAACTGAGCTAACGATGTCAAGAGCTCTTAAATAAATTTAAAAAATCCAAACTATGGGAACAAACTTCGGGATATAATTCTTCCCACCGAAACGAGAGGGAAAAAATGTTGCTAGGTACATCTCAAGAGTTGCATATTTTCAAACATAGAGGCACCCGAATGTGAAGTTGTATCAACACAAACGAGGTAATATCTCCGCAAATAATGACGAGGGGATGAACAGATGAGAACTGTAATTGTACCCCAGGATTTTTGTGAGGTAAGTTAATGACTGAAGGCTGCTTACAGAGGGGAGTCCTATGTTTGTCTCTTGCTCAATGTCAGTTCCTTGGTAGTATGGAATTCTTAACTGGGAATCATAAACGTTGCTTAAATGAAACTTTCCTTTGTTTATGATATGCTAAAGTGAGGTCATTCTATGTGGAAATGTTATGCTATTTGTGACGCCACCTCCCCATATTTAGGTGTTAATTGCGCATGTTTCAACGTTTCTTCATAGGAAGCTTTTCCTTGGTTCGGTGTGAGGAATCACGTCCCAAAATTGTGTCCGTATAGTTGAAACCATTGGCCACACAACTTATATTATCTCCACTTATATTCAACGTGTCGTACCTCTATCTGGGTACATCATCGAGAACTTATAAACACGTACAGGGAATCAGGAAAGGGAAGCAATGAGGACTCACGAAAATAAGGAGATATGAGTGTAACCTTAGCGGATGGAATATTTCTTGTTCCTTCCTATTTTTGATTCTTTAGACTCTTTTGTTAACTCCTGATGATGTCTCTAGCTATGAGTACGACCGAAACGCTGACTGCAACTAGAATGTGGATCGATAGGCACGAAGGACAGCTGAAGTGTGCATGAAAATATGTTCTTAAAATATTCAAATATGCACTAAAAGGACAAGTAAATATTGCAAAAATAAGCTTGAAAATATTATAGGAGTGTACTTGAAATTTGTAATTGTTTTTAATCAATAATTTAACAACTTCAGAATAACTCCACAAAACTACAAATCAAAGGAAAATGAAACCAAAACGCTGAGAGTTAGGTAAATAAGTTTGTGGATGATATTTGGCCAACAACGATATTGCTTCTATCTCCGTGGGTTCAAATCCCACCATTACAGAACGGTTCAGGCTCAACAAAATAATAATAGTTGGAATGCTATCGAATATATCTCTGTAATAAATCAAGATTATGACCATAACACAGTTTGGTGAGTAGTACCATAAAAAATCGCAATGACTATATACAGGGTGTTCAAAAATGACGTTAGGGGTAACGAAAATGATCCGTTAAGTTGAAAATCGTTACATGTCTTTGTTGAACCAAGAACTCGATTGAGTTCCATGCACAGGACAAAGCCAGAAAGCAAAAACACGCAATTTCGACAAATTTAATTTTTGCTTGCAATAGACGGTTAAAACGTTTCTTACCTTGCAGATGTTATCTTAACGTTTTATCAGCCATGTCCTACTGAGGAAGGAAGTAGGAAAGGAATCCAATAGGGTCTACATAGAAGGGATTCGCCTGGCAACACTGAAGAAGCTTGAGAAAACAATGAGAATGGACGTTCTGAGCAAAGTATGAACCACCCTCTAGCTTCCCACTACCGCTTCCCACATTTTTACGAGATTAAGGGCTGTTTAGTGGATCCCAGTTATGAGTGTTGCCACCTAATAAAAAATTGCTTATTCGATTAAGTTCAAGTGTATGTGTGTGTGTGAGAGAGAGAGTACTATAAGTAGTAGTAGTAGTACTAGTAACAGCAATTGATCTAGATCCAGATATCCAGATAAGCCAGTATGTCCCATATGATCCGAAAAATAGACGAAGCACATTGATGAGTCATGGAAATGTTTCCAGTAGGAGGAAAACGGAAATTGTAAAACTGTCGGATTTTTTCGGAGAAATTGTTTTCCTTTTTACCTTACATTTCTACTATTATAAGGGGTTTAGACAGCGTTCGATTTCTAGCGGATGATTTTGGGGATATCCCCCTCTCTGCAAGAATCTTCTCTGGCTCTGTTTACAAATATATAGGCCTACACCGCTAGCCTGGGATATGAACAGGCACGTATCCAGAATTTCGTTTTGGGAGGTGTCCACAGGTGTGTCTGGGTATGAAATGCATATTAAATGTGTATAATTATGCCTGAAGTTAAACTATTTTCCCATAAAACTATGAGTTTTAGGGGGTACGGACCCACCCATCTAAATATGTTCCTGGTTATGGATGATCCCAAAATAAAATATAATAATATCTCACTAAGTTTCTCCATCTGTGGAAACTGCACAAATCGAACACCGGGTTTACTAGAGTAAAATAAAGTAAAATTCAGCCATGGTGCAGTTTGTTTCCACCAGTTAGGGTGCTAATGCTACTGTATGTAAGCTTTGTACCACTCCTTGCGTTGCTAATAATTCACATAGGCACTTAATTACTTAGAGACAACAAGCAATAAAAAAGTGTTACGAAAAGCCATTCGTTATTTTCCTTATGCGCGATGCACAATACGTTCAATACACCAAGCGCCCACCCTCAAAGCGGAACTGATGAAATAATCCTACGTTTTCCTCTCATTTCACACTTCCATCTTTCTTCTATTGAACACCTCGACTAATATAGGTATACTTATATTTTAACTGTTATGTTTCTAATGTCTGAATTATTGTTATATTAAAAATTTTGACGTTGTCTATTGTTGTAATAGCCTAATGACAATAAGATTATTTCTATTCTATTGTACACATAAAACTTTATTTATTTAGCGTTTCAACACATCCACATACCTTGCCGAACATGGTTTCTCCTGTACTTTTTAATACGTTTTTTTTTGGCTGCTACCAACTGCACTATACCCTTTTTTTATATAAAACCGCTCCATTGTATAGTTTCACTATGAATCAACCCAAGATAAGAATTTCTTTCCCTTCCAAAATATGTTTTATATATATACAGGAGAAATGTAGGTTTTTATATTGAGCGTGTGTGGGAATGTTGAAACTCAAGATTGTAAAATCATTTTAACTGACATATCTATCATGTATCCATGGTTAAAAGACGCAAACAAAATGTCAAATAATAAGACAGTCTCGATTGAAGGACGTGTAACATAAGAGTGAAAGAGCGAAAGTTACCTGAGACTATTTCACAGCTTCGGCGTTCAGGTCGGGCATATAGTGTGAGTGTTAAAGCAATGTGTAATGAAAAATATTTGTCAAACTCGTCTTCGCTCGCCTGACATCAAGCCCGTGATTTCTGTTGCAAAACAGTGACATTCATAACATAACATAACATAAGCCCATTAGTAATTCCTCCACATGCCGCCATGTTTACATATAGTGAGCAAATCGAGTTCGTTTTTATTGAAATAATGGCACATAACTACGTAACACTTTTTGGATTGCTTACGAGAGCTGCGTTTATAGAAGTGCCTGTGTGAATTATTTGCAAGGGAAGCGAAAATTAATTTTTTCTAACAATTCTGGTACACTTTACGGAGCATGTTGGTTACAACTTGAATTTATCTAAGCTCCTTTGGCTCAGGCCGGGATGCAGTAAGTAGAGGATGGGAAAAGTATATGCGATAACCTTAAGATACTATTCCGGCATTCGACTGCGAAACTGCGGGAAAATCTGAAAAATCTCTTTCGCATGCTGGACCGTGGAGTTCCAATTCACGTACCGCGACGTTACCGCCTGGGCTCTAGATCACTGGCTTATTAACACAATTGCTGTTACTAGTACTACTACTACTACTACTACTATTTTTTTATGCAAAAGTAATTGCCGAAGAAGTCGACATTCAACCGGAATTCCTGAATTAATAAAAACTCCGACCTAGAAAAAGTCAAACAATAATTTCTGTATGAATCTGAAGACGAGCCAATTAATGATAAATACAGTGAGTTTTGGCCGGGAAACCGGGACAGTACTGGGAAAGCGGAACTGTCCCCTAAAAGGCTTCTGCCCCATTTCAGTCGCAAATTGTGCTCTTCTTTTTCTGTATACATTTCCAGAAGGCTTCTTTGTCTCCTACATGTTAAGAAAAAGCAAATATTAACGCAATGATTCTGCTAGATTCACAATTCAGGAGAGAAACTCAAAACACGCATACCATGAACAGGTATTAAGTGACTTTTGATTCATAAGTTTTCTTTTACTGAGCACAATACAGCTGACAGCAAAGACAGGACCAATTTATTTGTAGTGCCGATAACTGGATTTTGTTTATTTCTATTGTTAAAGATCGGCAAATGTAACTGAAGCCCTGGTGGTGTCGCTACGACGCTACTGTAGTTACATGCTTACTGTAAAACTAGGAGGGTGAGAAGAGGAGAAAGTACGTGAGGTGGAGGAAAACTCAGCTCATTGTTTGTCAAATCTACAACAGGAAATTCTTCAGTGTCGCTGCATGGAGCTCCTTTGTTAAAGTTATGGATGTTTCTTCGCTGACAGCCAGAGCCGAAATGAGGAATCCGTAAGTGTGGCAAGGATGTAGGGTTGATTTGTTAACTTGGCCGTAACGCCTACACTCCCCTCCCAAGACAAGTTTGGTGATTGGCCAACAACGAGAGGGAAAAATAGATGAGAATTCTGTAGTTCGAAAATTTGACGGGGCTTCTTCAGGTGAACTTGTGACCCTATAGAGCGACACAGCTTTGCATTGTCGACAGCAGCACCAGCTATTGCCTGCAAAATAAAACCTAGATTGATTGACTTGACACATGGCTTGAGATAGTAATCAATGATGCTACACAGTTTAGACAACAAGTTCACCGTTTACAATAAAAAAATATCACACAAGCTTAATCCTAGGAAGGAATTTGGGGTCCCCTAAGCTTCTCTAAAATTTGGTGCCCCGGACGGTTGCCCGACTCGCCCGGACCTTCCGCAGGTACACTCACATATAGTTCGTCACTAAATTTGAAATTGGAAATTCATAATTTAAAACACTTAAGAGAAGGTCTTTGGTACTTTGTACAAATACTTTGTACCATTCCGAATGCATTCTTGTTTTACTATTACAGTAAAAAATAAACAAATTTTATAGAAAATTTTATTGCAAAAAAAAAAAAAAAAATGCAAACGTTTACATACCACCACCTTCAAACTACTGTTTTGACCTTGGGAAGAGATACATTTCTGCCATCGTTCAAATCACTTGTCAAAACAGTAATGCAGATCATTTCTGGTCACCTTCAGAGCGCGCGTCTCAAACGTCTTTTGCTGAAGTGAACCTTTTAAGCAAGTGGAAACAGGTACAGTGGACTGCTCACATCTGTAGACCTGTGAGAGGGGTCTGGGCTAGTCCGCGGGGTGCAGTGGGAAGTGCCCAAGCACTCAGCGACTTTCAGCGGTCAGCGTTGCCAGCAACGTTCGTGTTTATCGAGAGTTCATTATTGTAGGAGGAAATACCTGACCAGACACTTCTTGTAATTCCTTACATAATACCTTTCTTCTCCTGCATATATGTAAACAACCTTGTGCATGATACTATTATTTGTGCCTTATCCCCTCACCGGTATTTTCGTATTTCCATTTAAACAGCCTGAAACCTGGTTCTAAAATAACCTTGAGCCTAATGTTAATAATATGTTTTAAGTAGTTCATTATCAAGGCAATAATGTTAGTTCATTATAAGGCAAAGATTCTTTCATTTTATATACCATTGCGGTTTAGCTATCGGAAGTTCTTTACTCAAAACATGTATTTATGGCGTTTAGAAATCTCTGACTCTGGCCTCAAAAGTTATTTTTTAAACTATCTAACCATTTTACACTGTAAAAGGAAATGTTTATTAAAATTAAGGGGAAGAAAGTTTTTATCAGTGTACCGTGGTGTAATTTTCTTAGAAATGATCTATCAGCATGCTCATTTAATTTCAAAATCGAAATATTGATAGAAATAATGTATCAATGTATCAACGAGCTTACTAGTCTTATTTCAAAACCGGCATCTTCTTATTTCAAATTAAATAAGAATGTTTAAATCTCATTTCTAAAAACAAAACAAAAAAAAAAAAATCTTTCTGAGTGCACAGATAAGAACTTCTTTTTCAATTTTAACGAACTGCTTTTACCGTTTACGGAAATGTTGCTATTGTTTATCATTTCTACAGGAAAGAATCATTTTTACTTGCAAATACTTGAAAACTGGTGGAAAACAACAGACTTTGCAAAGAGTTTGTCAAATAGATGTCGGACCTCTTGAGTTTGTGTTCTGGATATGGTTACCGTTAGAGCCCTTCAAAAAGAAACCAACAACGCAGCTCAAGACGTCATTTGTGGTCGGTCTCCTTTGCGCTTACCTCCCTATTTGTTTGCATTTATTGTTTCCTGTAGTAGCTACTTTCCCGTTGCCATAATTTGAACCATTTCAATCTGTCCGACCAGACTATCTGTCTCACCATAAAGAAAACATACTGAATAGCGTCCAAGATCTCTGGTTTTGTTCTGATGATAATAGCAATAAACGTCCCTCCGTGTGGTTCAGTTTCAAGCGGATGCTATACTGTCATCAAAGAAGAAGGCGGATTTCTTGTTAATGTAGCTTTCCTGTTTTACAATTTGTTCAGAAAAATGATTTGCTGCTACAAAGGATAGGACAACAATAATAAATTTCTGGTACAGCAGGTACAATAAAAGAATGGTTTATTGCCTAGAACAGTCCCATCGCCTAATGCGCCAAAGCTTCCAGCAGCTTTATGCATATAAGAAGTGGTTCAGTGTTGAGAGATTATTGTGGTTGTGAAAGTGTCGTGCTAGAAGCTCTATAATTCAGTTTGCTTTGATGGCGACGCGTCAGCGCCCAATGTCACGATGTCAATGGTTGCTTCATCATAATCATGCCTTGACTATCCATCCCATCGAAGATTTATATATATGTATGTATGTATGTAAGCGGCCCTGGCTCAGTTGGTAGAGTGTTGGCTTCGCATTCTGGAAGTCCTGGGTTCGATACCAGCTGGCACCTATTCTGACTGTTTTTCCCGGGCTTTCTTCTCATACCATTCAAATGCTGGGATGGTACATTCAACTTAGGCCCTGGTCGATTCCTTCCCTCAATTTTCCTCTGCTCTTTCCCGGCCTGAGCCATACATGACTAAAAGCCAGAAACATATTCATATATCTGAATTTTATATGGGTGATATATATGGCGATGAGTTTTATATAGTATATATTTCTGATTGTGGAATTGCCTGAACCTATAAAACTCATTGTCACATTCCAGTCTTTTGCATTTACGGTGGAGTGATTTGGCACGGAGGTTGCACCTCGCATGATAGGTAACATCCTAAATTTTGCATATGAGACTAATTAGAACGGAAGATCCCATTTACCGATAGAAGAGTGTCTGGATTACAGAGCGATTAAATTACATTTGTGTAAAAGAGGCAACTCTTCTTTTTCTAGGTTTTGCAGGTACGATTACCGGGACCTTCATCCTTTGCGCTCGTCCTAGAATAAGCAGATATTCTTAGGTTAATTCTGACGATTTGAAATGTTACGAAAATATCAATAAATAACAACAGAATTGTGACAGTTAAATGCATATACAGAAAAATTCATATACAGTTAAATGCATATACCATCACTTCTCATAAGTATAACTGCAAACGAGATTGAAAGCTCGGCGATACTGTCTTACTTTTCATTAAATGCTACTGGCAACCTGGTCACCAGCTACTAAAATAACTTCCTATTGGATACTGAATAGTATCTTCCTACCCCTCATTAAGCTGTGATTCCACCCTCGCGTCTACAGATGTCAGCGGTCCACAATAGTAATCATCTGAATCAAGATTTGGAGAATATTGAGGAAAGACTTGTCTCAGTAAATGTCTTGCACATTTAACAAAAAATTGATGTTCACTCACTGCTCATGAAGCGTCATCTTACCACTTCGAGAGATTGCTTTAACAATACCCTTGAAAACGCAATGGACTGTCTTAACCTTGGTACCTGCACTAAATAAATGTCTGCTATACTAGTTATAAGACATCAGCTAATCCCTCTGCTTAACCGCAGGGTAGTCGTTCCAAATACATCGCCGTGGCAGCCAAAATTTGATTCATTTCTGACTGTACTGGTACATCATATAAGATTAGCATAACACCACTGATTCTCCCAATATCCACTGCTAAAGAACGTATATGCGAGCAGACAGCAAATAACTATTTACACACAAAATGTTTCTGCGTAGTGCGTCTCATTCGGTGACTAAAACAGGTAGTACGTTCTTCACTCTCCCATCCTCCCATTTCCTAAGGAAACATGATACTTTAAAAAATCCTTCGAAGAGTTTTAATTCCATAAATAAAAAAAAAAGGTGTTTCTAAACAGTTCGTACGCAAAATTTTATACGGATTTGTTATTATATTCATAAATTGTGTACGTAAAATACTCACTCACACCTGAAGTATGAATTTATATGCACAATAAATCCCCACAATTTCATTGGAAACAGACTGAAACAAGTTTTCAGTTACTCAGCTTATCGAACATTTATGAAAATAGAAATACGCAAACATGCTAATTCTACCTTCTAAATATCCCGTTATCATCAGAGAAGATGGAGACCAGTAAAGTAACTTTTCATTGCACTGCTTTGTCACTCAACTTGGTTAAATGTAAGCCATGTGCTTTGCTTACATCCTCTATTTTAATGTTAATGAGTATTATATGTGTTAGTTTACATTTAGATTGGGTTTTATTCTTTATATTTGAATATTTGATTCTGTAATGAAATGCGGAAGTAATGTTACCGATCTATATGAAAAATAAGAGTACACCGGCTGGAATAATCAATGATTGCAGTTTCGTAAGAATACGCAAGAACACTACTGAACCAATTGTGAGATTCCTAATACTGCCTGCTTCACAGAGACTCCGTTGTCGGATATCACATTTACCGTATTGCCTGTATGCAGAGGCGGCGATTACCGGTTAGAAGCAAGTTTGCCATTGAATCGGCCTGAGCCAAAGTTGCGTAAAGGTCTTAAATTTAAATTCAAATTCAAATTAGCCATTGAATATTTTTATCGATATAAAGTATGTTTGATGGACGTCCTAGACAACTTTTCAAAACTTGGGATTGCATAAATAGCAGGATATTCTTGTCAAATTTGTAATAAGTTATATTTTGTTTATTTGGTATTACTGCAAATGAACTCAGGAATAATGGAACCTGTATTATTAGAATCTGGCGGCAAGTAAAGTGTAATTCACATTGGAATTTTTCGGTGATTATGAATGTTAAATGCATTTCCCCATATCTCGAATAGTTTTAGAGGTAATCTATTTTAACAAATCAAACTAGCCTATACACACTACCTTCTGAAATGAAGTTGTCAAATATGCTAAGCTTTACGCAACCTCACAGGCAGCGTCATCAAGTTTTACAAAGGCTAATGGAATACGAAATATGTGTTTTCAATTGTAAATTATGTT
>JAGDQP010041863.1:0-16749 GCA_022664845.1 Lepisma saccharinum | reverse complement strand
CCATTCGGTCCCTCCTATTCGCACTGCAGATATCAAATCAGTTTCAACTTAGAAAGTGACCTCTCAGTGGATACATTCGTTATTGAAGAGCGACAGAAAACTTCAGAAGATAATTCAAGTTTAGGAAAACAGTTTTCAGTTTTAACTTGCAAAATATTTTGGCAACCCTTGGGAAGGCTGCCAACATTGAAAGATTTACATTTCCTCAAATGTTATATGATGGGACATCATCACGAGAATTGGTAAAAATCCAAATACATCTGAAATTTTTTAAAAAAAATTACCATACTAAAATTATATTAAAAGTCAGGGTGCACCAAGTACTCAAAATTATCAATTATTTTATAATTCCCTATATGTTCAATATGCAAAGGTCGTTGTCCAAAGTCATGAAATACATTGTTTGTTTCTGCCCAAAATTATGTACACATACACAAATTCTCACTTAGTGTTTAAATAAACAAAGAATCAGGAAACACACTACGCGTACCTGTAGGAAGAGCTATGTGAAAGAGGAAAATAAACTGTTCATGAACAGTCAATAATATATTGAGATAGAAGTTCAATGAATAAATCTGATCTATATAATGAATTATCAATATCTTAAGAAAGTGGTTCTAATATTTTGAACCAAAGTTCATTTTGTGTTGGTAGACGACTCGTCTCCATCCATGTCCAAATCTACAATCGACCTTTTTTTGTGAAGGTTGGCTAGGTAGATCAACTCTTTTTCTTCTGGATTTTTGCAGTTCGGAAAAATGGTTGGTCTACCTATCTTCACAGCGAAAAAAGTTGAATGTAGATTTGGAAGTGGACAGCGAAAAGAGTGTAACTCTCATGTTGATGGACTCATCCTGACGAGTATTTGAGGAAATCTAAATCTTCCATCACTGGCAGCCTGCTCAAGAATTTTCAATACGTGGAAAGCTAAAAACTGTTTTCCCAAACCTGCATTATGTTCTGAAGATTAGTATTGCCAGTAACGTGTTCACTGAGAGGTAATTTTATAATCTGAAATTCATTTGACATATACGATGAAGCGTCAGCGATTAGAGGGTTAGTTTGTCATCGCTAGCAAATGGGACATCTTCATTGTCTACGAAAACGTTGTTGATATGTTTGCTACTCATATGAAAGTGCTCAAGACAAATCTGAAAAAAGTTATATTCATTTCAGCCTTCATCAATGACCAAATATTTCATATAAATTGAGGTAAATGAAGCGAAACGAAACTTTCCACATCATTCTAGATCTTAAAAAGGTATTTTTGAGAGAGTAACAAACATGCATTTATTGCCGTTGCAGGTGGCGAGAGGACATATATATTGTACAGTTATTTTGTCCTTTACACTCATTCTTCTTCTTTGTTTACAATTTAAAAATGAGGAAATTTGAGATATAACACCACCGCTTTAAACCTGTTTTAGTTACGAGTAAATTATATAGCCGTAGGGGGGCCAGAACTAGAATCAGAATACGGAGTAGGATGTAATGGGTTACCGCTGATGCAGAAAGCATCATTTCAATATATTCAATGCTTACACCACTGTGTTGCATACTCTCTACTATGAACATTTATTCTTGTTGAAGTACTTTGGTTCAACAATATACAGAAGACAGCTTTCTGCTCATGTTTTGAAGCGCATCAGAGCTTGCTGAATTTTTCTGTGCTGACTTTCAATTTGTTCTTCAGTTTCGACAGTGTATTCTATCTTATCTTGAGTGGCCGAAATTCTGGCCAGCTATTTTCTGTAGGGTGGGTGTTGTTGGTAAAAAATAGAACGCGGTTTTTTTTTCTGTCCAATCTTTGACTGTGTTATTGTTCCAGGATTTGAATCAATCTTGTATGAACAGTACTCTTTTTGATATCCTTGGATACATTTTCCACGTGGCTTTGGATTTCGTTGGGTTTAAGTGTTCTACTGTTGACCCTAATGTTGCAGTTTTGTCTATTAAACTCTGAATGTCCTCTTTTGAACTGCTAACCGGTCTAATGAGGGGTAAAGGATTCTCATAGTTTTTTATACGCTTGACGTTTTCAACTCTGAGCTGTTGCTCAGTTTAACATGTTTGGTGTTGTATCCACCTGAGGGTGCTACATCGTATCAAGTGAAATATTGTCAAGTGTATCAACACACAACTGTTCACATTGTTGGTGTACGAAAACACAGAAAGAAGTAATAATACGGTAACCACCCAACGTGGTGCTAATGAAAACTGAATCACGAAATGTTCTGCACCAGAAAAGGTGGTGCCAGGCAGAACGGAGCCAGTACACATTTTCAAAAAGTGGAACACGGTTCATGCCAAAAGATCATTTAGCTACAAATATGGAAGTAAAATTTAAAAACTCTATCACATTAGAATATTATGAAAATTTAAAGTTAATAAGACAATTTAATCTTACTTACATTAGAGCAAACTAAATTAAAGGTCGATTTAAGGGCTAAAGTTTCGCCAAATAATGCGGATCTAACTTCCATTAATATGGATGAGAGTTTCGATTTTCAACTATAGAGAAACAACATACACCTGTACAAAACTGAAGGTTGCAGCTTTCATTGAGCCTGAACGTCCAAGGAACCTTCAAATTACAGGCAAGTGACACCAATTCCGGCCTTTGGATCCGGAAGCAAGATACTAAATGACTAAGTCATTAAATTTATCTGTAAATCACACGTTCCGTTTTAAAATATATTGCACATAGTTATTTCAATTGGAGATTAACCTGTACTGTGTTGTATTTAGAATACATTCCACAACTATTAAAATTGCAGCCCAAGATATGTGTATTCTCAAGGATTATGATTTAACTTGTATCCCTTACTAAATCCGACTAATCGAGAGTTTATTGAACAATTAAAGTAAGCTAGGAACAAGCTAACTTACTATGAACGTTTCTGCAAACCATCGTGGTAGCAAACGAATGTTTTCTTGTCTCGGTCTGCATTATGAACTTTCCAGTGAAGGAAAACTCCAAGGTGAGTGTATCAGATATTATTCTCCTCATAATGTTTTGAATACAGTTTTTCACGTCTTTCCCTCCAATCGACAACAAAACCATGACCTGCTGAAAAGAAGACAATTTTAGAATTCATGTACGTACATTAAATGATCACAGAATGCGTATTTGTCAGTTCGTTAAACATAAATTGGTAGTTTCCGTAATCATAAGAAACCGATATAAAATAAACAGGACAACTTGAAAAAAAAATCTGAAAATAACTTTATTCTATTTCTGCGTGTTCGTGTTGTGTCAGGCTGTGACATTTCCGAATTCCTTCCAACACTTTAAAATTTACTAAGAACTTCGGGGATTCTAAAAATACTAACATTTACATGAAAATGGGCGTTGATGGAAACAGTAATGGATTACTGGAAATAATTTATGAGTTCTCACTTGGTGATATCCGTATGTACAAAATTTGCAAAATGGTAGTATCAACATACTTCTTTTTCTGTATGGATTTAACAAATTTAAAAGTTAATGGAATGTTTTTAAACAAACGGCTTCAATTTGCAATACATAGAGTGATCGGTGATATTAAATAGGGATGCAGTCAATTTGAATATCAATTTTGGGGAACAAACTACCAGCCCTTGTATCGATAAAAAAACATTAATATATTTCTTTGTGTAATTCTGGGAGAATACTGTAAATTATATATCAAACCACAACCAAGCTTTTTCACACACGTTGAAATCTCTATTGCTAATTTACAACAACTACAGATACTATAAGAATTCAAAAAACGTAAAAATCAATAGATATTGTTTAAAACTTAACTATGGTTATTAAGAAAAATAAGCTTTACTCCGTAGTAAGTTTCTATATAAAGTCTACATTCATGCACAATACATGCAATGCTACACACTTAAGGATACTTTATTTTCATGCACGAGACCAAGAATAAGATTTAAGTCTACAGTTCACGAAGAACAGAAAACTTATTTTATTTATTAACCCGTGTTGATGTGTTTCGGTAACGTCTACAAAACTTTAGTAGCATGGTACTTTCGGTCCACACATTCAAATTAACAAAGAAGATTACCCAACAGGTGAAATAGAACACAGCAATACTAAATATCATACATAGGATTTAATCCTTAAGAAGATAGAAAATCTATAAAATATTTGATAACTGTTAGTAAAGTCAAACTTACAAATTTTTTTGCCAAATTTCCCTTCTGCCAGTTTCATCTCCAATGCTTGAAAGTCTTCCATGGTTTGCATGGGAAGATGGCTTAATATCTCCAATTCAGAGCTATCATCCTGTTCTCTGGTTTCGGTACTGGCTCCTATGGTTGCCATTAGATAATCAATTTTTCTATCCATGTTGCTGACCTTTTCTGATAGATCAGCTAATGTTGATTGTAGCTGTCCAAGTATAATTCTGTCGCCTGAAAAGACAGTAACTACAATAATAAATCACAGAAAAAAAGTGTTCGTAAATGTATAAAAAATCCCATATACGCAACGAAAATATATACAATTTTTGGAGTTTTAATTACATTGCCAAATTATACAAATTTCGTTACATTTTGTACTTAACAAGGAAACATGTCAGACCTATCTTTGAACAGCGGTACACAGGAAATCTTCGTGTGATTAAAAAAAATAAAAATAAAAAATAGCTTAATTTGATACTTTCACGAGGATTCCCTATGTATCATTTCTGAAAGGTAGATCTACATTTCATTTTCTAGGAAAGAGATCAGCCGAACAATTTAAATGCAAGCTATGATGTTTTCAAGTAATCCGTCAGAATAAGAATTTTAGGGACTTGAGTCTCAAAAGACGCTGCATTTCCTAGAATTCCATTAAGGTGTTTTGCAGAGATGGTATATATATATTTTTGTGGATCACTCAACTAGAAAATTAAATTTAAAATTTTAGACAGAAAAATTTGCAGTCACCCTGACCGGGACTCGAACCCGGATCTCCCAGTTGCCGGCCGAGTATGCTGTCCATTACACCAGCAAGGCCCCTGCCAATTCTCTGTGTATATTGAATGTTTCTCCCACCTCCACACTCATCCAGCTACTGTTCTGTTTTTAAAAAATGGCAGTAAAAATACTTCCTTCCTCAAGAACAGACTGTAGATAATTTTGTGCATTTTTACCAAATAATAGTTGGCTTTTATTGTATATTTTTGATCTTTCATAAAAAAAAATACAGTTTTGCTCCAATGATGGCCTTTTTTTCTCTGTTAAACAACAACATGTTGACATAACCAGTTGTGGCACTGATAAATTCTTGACAATCAACCACTGGCAGTTTTGGATATTTCTTTCTAAGTCTTTGTCATTATGAAGGCAAGGTATTAACATGTGTTCTCATAAAGAAAGCGTGATTTTGAGAAACTGCTGACCAGGTCTGGTTCTAAGGTGACGATATGCACAAAACAAACTTATATTTTTTTGTTTTGATCTCAAGGGCGCAAAAGTATTAGAAAAACGATCGTCACCACATAATTAACCGAAGAAAAGAGTTTTAAACTTTATTAAGTTAGCTAAACAGAATACGAAGGCATTTCTACATTCTGAACATTTATGGCACATGAAGCATATCCGAAACACCTGTTGTCCGTTAGCGCTACTTCTTGTTTCAGTCAGAGACAAAGGAACCTGACGGACTCAGCAGAATTGTGGATTGTACTTACGCTGAAAGCATGTACGAACATATCCACCCTACCTATCCCTTGTGCCGATCCAGGTGGCCGAACGGTCTAGCGCGCTAGTCTGTCGAGTCAAGGATCGTGGGTTCGAATCCCGCCTCGGGCATGGATGTGATTGTCCGTAGTTAAAAAAAATCAGTTGAAAGAGTTGCAAGAGTTGTAAGAGTTAAACCAGTTGGGTGGCGCATTCGGTTAGGGTGCGTTTCACCTTAAAAAAAAAGTAACCCAGGTCGTAACGTCGCGGATTTTGGAGCGGCAATGAGGAAATACGTGGGTTCGAACCCGACAGCCGATCATCCGGACAGGTTTTTAAGGGTTTCCCTCAGTTTTACTAGGCCAATGACGGAATGGCATCTTAGGAAAGGCCCTGGTCGGTACCTTTCCTAACTCTTGCCGTACCCCATTCCGGCCTGGAGTTAACTGGAGAAGTTCGACCGTACAAAAAGGTATATTCCCCGTTTGGATAGGGAAGTGTCCCTAGAATATTCCTTCTTTAGTGATTCTGCCAGTAACCCCTACAAATTCTTGAGTACTCATCCCCAATTTTATAATGTTTGCCTTTCAAAATTTATAGAAACTTTCAAATCTCTGCTTATCCCCCACTTGTAATTTTACACAATCTAAACTGAAAATCATGGCAGAACCGCTGTGTATAGTACTACTGTAGTATTTACGTCCTAAATTTTGTCGTTAATACATTTCATTAATAAATAAATTAACCACGAGAGGTAATACCATGTATTGCATATAAAGAAAACAAGCTTTTCTATATTCGGACTAATCTTTATCGCTCCGCCTATCAACGTATGTGTAACTGATTAATATGAATTTACAAAAATGCTTCGCGCAGAGACCATGCCGTCTCCGACATAGAATACTTCCAGTGCTGATCGGTTTGAATTCTATTTTAATGACAGTCACCAATAGAGCTGATCAAGTAAAAGCTTGAAAGAAACTAAGTGGCAAATATGCCTGAGTTAACTTACACGAACGACGCCATCCTTGGTGCTGCAGTCTCACTCTGTCTCGCTCTCCCTCTCTCTGATCGGGGTTTTTCAAGAATGGTGTTATATACTCAACTAGCTTGGTCATGGGTCACGTAGAAAAACACTTAGCAAGCTTCATTTAAGACCAATTACCAATGCCTACGCAAATAATTATGATATGAAATCATGTATAGTCCTTTGCGTCACACTGGGTCGTTAACTTGCCAAGAGATATTTTAATCTTCACTAAATGCACACAAAATTGCTTTTGAATAGTTCTGCTTTTAGTAAACGAAGATATATTCCCAGAAGGTGATATTCTATCGAAGTTCTGTAATTCTGATTTAAAACTTCACAGTAAAATATAACCAGTAAAAGCATAGATTTCGACACTAATCCAAAATTAAATGCATAAATGCTTTACACAAGCAGCGAAAGGAAACAACGGCCTTCGTTGTAATTATTTTACACGACTAATCGTACAAATCTCACAGAAAAAAAGGCTAGTTGAGTAAGGACCTACGGAGAGGTTGAGTAACATAAATCAGGGGGAGCGAGATAAACAAAAGTAGGAAATAGCTTAGAAAAAATGAATACAAACGTAATGTAAACTAAAATTTTGACAAATGACTGGAAGTATTCTTTACTAAAAGAGCAAGTCGGTCTCAAAGAGCGCTAAATTACATAAAAATGTACATATATGTAAAGAACAAAACCAATTACCAAGACTCGGTTTTTTCTATTGTATCTCGAGAGTTATTTATGTGCAGAGCGACAGTGACAATTGCAAAAAGCTATTTGAAACTTAATAGGAAACGTAGTAGCTGTAGGCAATACCGAAAGAACATGGTTATATTGCTAATATTAAGCCACTCCTTTTTATAAAGCTCGTTATCATTTTGCTGCGCGAACATTTTGGTGTGGCGCTGCGGGAAATAGACACGTTTGCACACCGACCAGGGATTGTGCCTGGGTTATCGGTTTGGGGAGTAAAGTGTTTCGATTCTGAAGTTTTTTTGCAGTCCGTACTGATGTTTTAGGGTGACCGTGCAGTAAACTATTGGTAACCTCATTTTGTTAGTATTTTGAGGCAACCGAATATCTGTCCTATTGTTGAATACTTAATGAAATTTACGGAATTGTTTGTGTTTGTCTGTTAAAATCGATATGTGCTATTGGCAACGGTTTGTATGAAATTGAAATATTATTGCGCTGTTGAGTTGTTGTAGGTTGACTTCGGTAGCAATAATAACGAATTAACAACCATGCGACACAGATAATTAGAAAAAATATAGGAACGGAAAAAAAGGATAAAATTAGCGGCATGTTGTATGCAAGTACTGTTTTAAACGAAGCAAAATACAGTAGTGCAGCGAATACATATGCTCTGAAAAAAAAGAGAAAGAGGTTTGTTTAGTATTTAGTTATTTAAGGGCTGCATTTCTGTTGATAATGTAATATTTATTTGATTATGTTTTTATGTACGGCGGTACAAAATGAATAAGCCAATTGAATTCGCTATCGTAAACAAAACGTGTAATGATAGAATTGATGTATAAACCGTAGATTCGTGCTCTGTTGGGATGAAATTAAGCCATGAAGGTGGTTCAAAATCAGGAATTACCGTAAGTTGTGGGTTTGAATTGAAATGTTAGGGTTAAATGTTAATGGCATCCCGTTAAACGTTGAGTTTATTGTGATTTTTCTATGGCTTGGAAGTGGAAAAAAAGGTTATTAATAGTTAAAGCATGGTAAATCTGGATAACGTATGGTAGCGCGTTTTGTTCAAAACAGATTGTTGATTGTTCTAATATTACTTTCTCTTGTGACAATAAAGAAAATCCACACGGTAATTTCAAGTAAATATTTTTAATATAAAAAAAGTTAAGGTTGGAAACTCTATTGTTCGGAAATCTTAGTTGTAAAGTTTCTGGTGGATTTATAAGTGCATATATATCTTCTTTAATATGATGCATTGTGAAGGGGTGTTGGGGTTTACAAAAAAGAGGGCAAGAGTTGTGAAGTTGGCCTACCACCGTAGCCCGTTGAAAGGTTAAGATGCATCGTGTTAAAATATGGTTTTCTTCTTTAATATTTGGAATTTTGCAAAGAAAAGGATGGAGGGGGGAGGTAATTGTGCATTGCTGAAAATCATAATTATTTAACGTAATACTGAATCTGATGTCATTTTTGCATATGTAGTGTTCAACTGCAAAACGCATGTCTCATTCCTTGCAGCCAAAGGAAATGATAATAGTTTAAATAAGCCAGAGGGTGTTGATTGTTGGGTTAGGGGTACATGCACCAAAATATCTGTATCTGTGTATACACATGAAGTGAGTGGGAGGTCGTATGCTGTTTCGACCGAAAATGTAGGGCTTATTGCGTAGTTTCTTGCCCAAAGTTTTAATTTAAGTGATGTAAGGTCAGTGTCCAAAATATTGGCGCTATGAGAGATCTGCGGAGCAATTTTTGATTGCATTTTGAATATGCATCGTGGTACCTGTATGCGTTAGGAAGTGATGTAAATTGTTTACAAATTGACTGTCGAGTTGCAAAAGAAATGTAATAAATGATTGCATGTTATTGGAATTACTGGTAAGACTGAAGAATATTGAATCCTCTTGAGTTAAATTTTTTTCATAGCTGTATGAACGTCGGTGAACGCTCTTCGCGATTCATTTACCAGTCTTGTGATAGAACTAACACTCTATGGCTTATGGAACTCGCAAGTTCATCGCCGTAGTAACAAACGTTCGCCATTGGATTCTATGTATATCGAGCCAGTTTTCATAACGAACACCTACCTCTCGAAGATCTCTTCTAATATTGTCCTCCCAACGATGTCTCGGTCTTCCAAATGGCCTCTTTCCATCCGGCCTTCCAGCCAGGATAGAAAACAATCTTCGTTTTCCCCCATCCGAGCTACATGACCTGCCCACCTTAGTCGTCGCGATTTCATTACTTTTACAACATCTGGTGAATCGTACAGTGGAGTTCTTCATTATGCAGTCTCCTCCACCCTCCAGTCATCTCGTCGCGGTTCGACCCATATGTCTTTCTCAAAACCTTATTTTCAAATACACGTAATTTATATTCATCTGCTAGGGTCGTACTCCAATTTTCGCAGTCGTAAAGTATTACCAGCAGAATAACCGTTCTGTATATTTTTAATTTCAATTTCCTTGATATTAATCGCGATGTTAGAAGTTTTTGGACTGAATAGAAACATGCGTTCCCCGATACTAAGCGACTTTTTATTTCTTCCGTGACCTCATTTTTTGCTTGTTACGTATGCTTTCAAGTATTTATATTTATTTACTTTCTCATTGACCTCATCCGTAATTCTTATGTTTTTATTTCCTTCATTCCGTGTGTTTCGGCTTGTTATCATGTATTTTGTTTTATCTGTTTACCTGTATACCTATATCATCTTGTGATAGCAAAACTAAAATTTGATAACGTGTTATGAACTCCTACTGCGTGTCTCTCTAAGTTCTGAATGTGACGCGTAACATCTTTAATCTCGGTATTCGTTTCGTGGCTATTTTTAGAGCTAATATAGAGGTCTCATGTTAATGATTATTTAACGGAAAAGGTATGAGTGAGTTTTATTTCGGAGAAATGAATGATACTTTGCTTTGAAATCTGGATCCGGTGTTATTGGAGGTATGTACAGTTTGATACGATGAATTGGAACATGCACTTGCTTACCGTCTGCAATTCAATAATATATGAATTTTCGTCTACTTTAGCCACTATGGCGAACGGCCCATCGAAGGCTGATTGAGTGAGGGACACTGATTTTTTGGTGTAAATATCTTTTCGAGAAGGATTTTGGTTCCTGGTAGAAATACAGTAGGAAGTTTTCAGCTTCGGATTTTGATTTAAGCGTTTCATACACTTCTTCTTTTCGTAAGAGAACAAGTTGTCTGTATTCATTGAGTTTTTCCAGGCGTTCCTCTTTGCTTGTGGGGTTGTTGTGAGTTGGATTCAAAATGGCGTCAACAGGAAACCTAGCTTCTACACCATAAAGAATTTAGAATGGACTTTAAGTAGAAATTGTAGACGATGCTTTGTTAATTTATGCAACTGCCATTTGTAAATGTAATGGCCAGTTCTTATGCTCTTCACGTGTTAAGAATTTAAGAGCAACATGCAGTTGTGCGATTCGTTGCTCAGAATTTGCTAAAGTTTGATGTCTAGCAGGGACGGCATAATGGATTGTAATCCCTAAAGACTCTAAAAACGATATTGACATTGCCGAGGTATGTGAAGGTTGTTTGTCGAGATACACTACAGATGGAGTGGAGAACGATATTATAATATGATGCATCATAAAATCAATGAATTCTTGGGATGTAGTTGAGCGAACGGTTTGGTAAATCCCGTTAAATGTTCAATTGCTACGTAAAAGTGTGTGCAGTTTTCCTGGGACGAAATCAGCTTGCCACAAAGATCAATACTCAATGTTGCGAATAGACTGGAGGCAGGTATTTTCAAGGTGTGGGGCTTCGGTGGTGTGAAATCTCTCTTGAATAAGCCACACTGTAAACAATTTTTTATTTTTGTCAGTAACCAAGATTTGGGTACGAAATAGCGTGAGCGGAAAAGCAGTTTCATTTCTGTGAACCCGGGATGTGTGAGGGACTAAGCGCGCAGTTCGTGGAACACGGCGTCACGTAAGGAAGAGGGTTAGCACAACACCATACGTGGAGAAGTGTAGGAGGGGAAAACAGGGTAAAGTACATTCTTTACGAGTCGATATTGCCTTTGCCATATTTCATATTTTTGATGTTTCCTGTTATCTGTTTGCAAGACTGGAATGATGTTAGAAAGGAAAGGATCTTTCCGAAAATGGTCCGCAATATCTGTATTTGAATCGAGATACAAGAGTAATGGCAATGGTCTTTCTTCCTCTGTAATTTGAATTGCCTCTTGATCTAAGGGAATAATGGATCTGCTCAAAAGATCGCATATGGTGTTCTTTTTCATGGTATGTGAACAATGTTGAAATAGAAAGAATTCACATATTCAAGATACCGCATTATTTTTTGCGACATTTTAGGGTGTCTAATGGCCTTTAGAGACATAGCATCTGTCATCAATGTGAATGTTTTACCTATAAGATATTTTGAAAACTTAGTGAGGGCGTAGTAAATTGAAAACAGTTCTTGGCAGTATATAGGTCTCCATTGTTTTCGAATATTTTCCTCTCTAGAAGGCAGGCGACAACGCCTATAGAAGAGGCATCGGTCATTACCAAATGTTCCGTATTGTGAGTAAAATATATTGTAAGGAGTGGTTCCGACGTCATGGCTGTTCTCATCCTCATCATATTAAATTCATGCAGTCTTTCTTCGTTACAAACAAGTTTTCGTGAATTCAATCGAAGTGCCTGATATAAGGGAGCTAGTGCTATTGAAATGTTTGGAAAAAAGTTTCTATAAAAGTTAATTGCTGCAAGCCATGAGCGAAGTTGCTTTATGGTTGTGGGTTGGGGAATTTCTAAAAGAGCTTTCATCTTTTCTGGGTGTGGGCGCACTGTACCTTTGGAAACCATAAAATCTAGGCAATTTATTGTTGTTTGAGCAGAACTACTTTTTTCCAAACTGAAAAGGAGTGAGTAAGCCTTCGCAGTACGCAGTACTTGTATTAGGGCGTGATTGATTTCTGTTAATGTTGAACCAAATATATACGCGTCATCAAGAGAGAACATGACGTTTTTAGGACATACGTTTTGAAAGATGTGTCTAAGGACGCGCTGTAAGTTGATGACACTGTTAGTTTCTCCTTGGGGCATTACTGTTAGCTCAAAGTGATTATGGGGGAAATCCAAAGCACGTGTGGAAAATGCGGTTGCTGAAATATCATCCGAGTGGAGCTTTAATTGGTAGAAACTGGATTTTAAGTCTAATGTATGAAAGTATGTTGCATTCGCCATTTTGTCTATAACATTTGAAATCGGAAAAATAGGATCCGAAATGGGCGTAGTTCTTTTATTGCATTCTCTTAAATCGAAGACAATCCGAATTTGATCCGGATTATGTGGTTTAGGTACCGCTAAAATGTTATTGCGGTAGGGAGAATAGCTAGGCTGCATGATATCTTGATTCAGTAAAGAGAGAATTTCCTTTCTTACTTTTGGGCGTAACCGATGGGAAATAGTAAACTGACGGTTCTGATATGGAGTTTTGTTGTGGAGGTTAAGACTGGCTTGGTATGTTTGAATTTGACTGAAATCATTTTTGGATCAACTAAAAACTGTTGGGTGATCTGTCAGAATGCTATTTGACTTTTTTGTTCCTCCTGAATAGTTATTTATAATGAATTTTGACGGGTCAATACGATCACCTATAAGTTCAAGGCTGTTTTGTATATTTTGGAGCCTATCCTTTTCCGTTGGAGTGTACAACTTCCTAATGGAATATAGAGGAAAAGCTGGTTTTGGCATATACTTGTTTGCAATCGCTATAGGTCTGAATGACTTGATTCTAACGTATCTATTTCATGTATTAACTACTGGTAAACACGGGGAGGAAGTATCTGATATTGCATGAGCCATTTAGATCCCTTGTATTTTAAGCAAAGGTGAATGTATATGCACTGTCGTGACGGAACCTTGTAGGGGTAGAAAAAGACGGAGAAATATCAACGAATGTGGTGGTAATATGTAGTTATGTTTTGCTTGTAATGTAAGTCTTTTCCCGTTAAATGTAGAAGAAATGGCAGTGACCTTCTCGACCTCTGCTTTGTCTCTGTAATTATCTAGAGGCGGTTTGTAATCTAGGCATTTGAAACAGAACTTGTTTTCTTGGAAGTCTATAATAGCGTGGTGTTGTTGCAAGAAGTCGTTACCGATAAGAATGGGAAACCCTGCAAACGGAACGACGTGGAAAACGACTGTTAATGGCTGCTGGTTCAAGTGTTTTCACAAATTTACTCCATGAGTTAAATGCACGGGTTGGTTGGAAATGCCAGTAAGGGTAGGGAAGAGAGGAAACAGAGGAGCATCTAGCGGGAGTTGGTCTACTGGAAACAAACATAATGTTGCGCCAGAATCGATAATAAATCTATGCTCTTTCGAATTAATTACACCAATAATAGATGGCAAGTGATTGTGTATTTGAAGCGGTACTGAAACACAAGTTTATGTAGGGGTTACATGCATACTAAGGACCTGCTGTTTGAAGATTTTCTGTTTTCCAGTATTAGAATGAGCTATTTGTTGGGTAGGGTTGGGAATATCCAGATCCGTGGGTTCTGTTACGGGAGTTGGGGTTGGTTTCACCTCTTTTTGTGGCTTTGGTTCATGTACGGGAAATGAAGAATTGGTGTTTCCGGCATACTTCTTCCTTGCTTTCCGTTTTATTACTTCATGACATAATGCGCCTATGATTATCACAGTACGACTGGCAACGTTCCATTTTTCATTCTCATTGGGCGCTCCACCAGTGTGGAGCCCAAACGGCTGGTTCGATTTGGAAAATTCAACTACTTTAGATTGAAAACCAATCATTTCCAGCCACTTTTTCCTCTGACATGTTTTCGTATCTGCACTCATAGCCAAGTTGGCCTATGACAAGCGACTTTTGTTACACCCTAGTAAGGGAATGTTAAGGCTTCAACATAAAACTGCTATTGATAAATTACCGTTTAAGCCGTTACTTCCGCCTCACTCACCCGCTATTTCGTGAATTATGCATAATTCCCCCATCTTTTGTCATTATTATTAACTATTCTCCGTCTTCCCAACCATCGCTGCCATCTATTGATAATGCTGCTAACTTATTGAATAGATTTCATAGCTAAGTAATTAGAGATTAACTCTCTATTAGTTTTTATGCAGATGTGATTAGAAGTGTCGTTATCAGCTGTTTTGCTTTAGGTCAAAACTCAAATTTAATACAATATTTTTCCCTACTTTTTTGGCAATTAGGACCCCTTTAGACTCCACATAACTCGAAAAACGGTTTAAAATCTCTCCTTATAAACTCTTTGCTATTTCTCATCAAAATCTATCTATAAACAAAATTTCATATGGCTATGTGTCAGCCTTGCACCAGGTGAATGTTGGAATTGTATATTAAATATAACACTATTCGCTCGCTTTCCTCCTTTTCCATCAATAAAAAAAATTGTACTTGGAATTCAAAATGCAACTGTTCCATATGATTATGAGAATGATTTTTTGAATATTCATTAATTTGGTACTGTATTAATGAAGACTAATTCTTGTTTTCCGGTTCAGAATTTTTAGGAGGATTTTTAAAAAGCATAGCATCGTTCTGCTTTACATGTTCGCAAAAGTTTATCATACTTCGTGGAAACTCCAACAGAATTACTGGTTGCATGATAGAGACCGGAAGAAGATAACAATATGATTTCCTGCACTTGAAGATAATGTACTCTGTATCTGGGTGTATTGAAGGCTGTCAGTTGTTTTCAATAGCGAGGTTGTGAAAAGTGTTTTGCTCATTATGGGTGCGGTTCTAGATATAGGATATGACGCAAATGCTATACAATACAGCACGGCGATCTATTCATATAATGTGTGCGCTATTATTATCTAACGCTTGCTACGTGGAGAGTAAAACTCGAAGTCTAACTTTATTTTGTTTCTAACCACGGTACATAAGAGCATGGATAAATAATTTATAATTACGTTTCAACCGCTGCTGATTTCAACAGAAGTTAGAGTTTTTAAGTTTTATTCAATCGGGTTGGATAAAAAATAACCGATCACAGATTTTTTTTATTTCTAACTCATGTGGGAAATTTAGTCTTAAGCCTTACATAGATCTAAACACACAAGCTACGCACAGAGTAAACAACCGATTTCGAGAAAGATTTTTACAAACTTCTTATCAACAGCGTGTTTGGGAAAACCATGGAAAATGTGAGAAAGTATACCGATATAAAACTTGTTTTTGATAAAAGAAAAGCTGAAAAACTCATTGCAATGCCGCAATTTAAATCTAGAACAATCTACTCAGAAAATTGCGTACTTATTCATATGCTACGAAAATTCACGAAATTAAACATACCTGTGCATATTGGAAGTGCTAATTTAGATCTTGCTAAATTAGCAATGTACAAATTTCATTATGAAGTGATGAAACCTCAATATGGAGATAAGCTTACTGTTGTTTACACCGAAAGGGATTCGTTAGTCTATCATGTTATTTGTGAAAAATTCTATAAAGAAATGCTTGATTTAATAGACCATTTTGACACATCGAATTATCCTTCAAATAATCGATATAATATCCCATTAAGTAACGAGAAAGTACCAGGTAAAATGAAGGATGAGATGAAAGGAATAGTTCTTGAAGAATTCATAGGATTACGATCCTATGTATACGATTCATAGGTATATGCTATGAATACAGTAGAAAAAAAAGAAACAAAGAGGGTTAAGGGTGTGAAGAAAAATGTTGTGAAAAATGAGATTACGATTGATGACTTTAAGAAGTGTTTGTTTTCTGGTGAACAATTAACGAAAGAGCAACATCAAATTCAATCACGTGAGCATACACTTTCGACTGTAAAGCAACAAAAATTAGCTTTAGACCCTCTTGATAACAAGCGTTTTATTCTTAATTGCAACATACACACTGCCATGGGGTCATTATAAAATTGTAAATAGTGATGCTAAAATAATTTGTGAAGTATGTAACCCTCATCAACCCTCAACTTCTGGACAGTCGTGTTAATTAATTGTAAGTGTTAAATAGTTAGTAAGGTTTGTACATAGTTATTATCAAGCTTGTTCAAATGTTCATAAAGCGCACTCTGTGTGTTTTTTAAAATACTTTTTTGATTTTTTTCTATACGTTCTAATATAATATATTTTTTTATTTATTATGCCTACTGAATTATTTGGATTCCCGCGATATAAGTTCCATGAGCATGAAATATTATCAGATTCACCTTCCAACATCAATGAAAACCAGCTAACAGTATTAGACCAAAGAATTAAAATAATAAAGGGTGAAATCAACGCACTACGAAATACTTTATCTTCAAATATTGAAACCGAAATCACAGAAGCTCAACGACATTTACTAGATTTACTTCAAAAA
>JAGDQP010041862.1:0-16749 GCA_022664845.1 Lepisma saccharinum | reverse complement strand
ACGCCCCGCTGAACCCTTATTGGCTCAACGCGTGGGGGTGTCGAGGGTGTGTGTTTTAGTTCGCATTTTTGGCACAGCTCAAGTCATCTTGGCAGCCCTATAGCACGTTTAAAGCCTAGCAGTGACAAACTTCCTTCAAGTTTGGAAACTTGCAATGCCAAAATTGCTCCAAGTTTACTGTGCTATGTGGGTAGCTCATCATTAATTGTCACCTCCGATCTTATGTAATATGATCCTACATGCCTAGTATGTTTCGAAACTTTGCAACGAAAGAGACGTCTTCATAAATGTCAATGAAGGTTGCTTTCCAACGGATCCTCAAAATGCCGTGTTCTTGTCCGAAATCTTCATTTATTTGTTGTTCCAGATGTTGAATCGTATCTTGTTTTTCATGTTTTTACGACAATTATCATTCTAGTTCCTATGTGTAAGTAATTCTATGACAGCAATGATTGTACATATTATTCTGGTATTCTTTTTTGTTTGCTAGCAATTTCCATTAAAACATTTAATATATTTCTTCATATACAATTCCATCGTGCTTGTTAGAAGAGATCTTTGAGAGGTAGATGTTCAACACGAAAACTGACTTGATCTTGCCTAGGGTAGAATCTAGATGGCGAACGTTTTTTACTTCGCCGCTGAACTTCCGAGTTTGGTAACCCATAGAGTTAGTTAGTAACATTTAAAGGGGATGATCGAACAGTTTTAGCTCAGTTTGTTCAGAGCTGAAACAGGATCATTTTTGGTCAGTTACTTGACTCGAATGACATGGTCTACAAACATAATGATTTACGAACAGCGTCGTCGTATTGTTCGTGCTTTGAGGGTAATACCTACTACGGTTCCGGTCACCTCTGAGCGAAACACTGTTCAAATGCAAGGAAATAATGAAAACTTCTGCTTTGCCGCCCGGGTTACCGGATGAAACCGCGTGTCAAGCAGAAATCCAGTGAGCCGGTTCAAAACTTGACCTGAGTGATCCGGTGACCCGTTTCAGGTCTGGTCGGTATTCGCATTCGGAAACTCCTGGGTTCGAATAAAGTCGCCACCCATTCTCACTGAGGATTTTCCCATATTTTCCTCAGTTATATGCTGAGATTGTATCTTCAATTCAGGCCCTTGGCGATTGCTTCCCACAACAATTCTCCTACCCTATTCCAGCCTGGGTAATAGATGCCTGAATTCCATAAATTAATTTAAATTTTTAAAGATAAAATCATTGTATAGACATGGTCATTATTGAACTATTTCCAACCCTAGTGATTTATTCTGTGAATGGAATTTGTGGAAGACTGACACTACCTTGTTAAACATACAGAGACATCTAACGTTGTGTTGACGAACAAAATGCTCTTTAATCCTTGAACGGTAAAAAGAGAATAGGAAGCCCTCCAGGAGAAAGAAAACTATACTCAAGGAAGCATGGACAGGTAGCTAATTGAATAAGAAATCAATGGCAGTGACAATATCCTTGAGTAGAATCCAAATCTGTAACGAAGGTGAAGAACTAGCTTTTTAAGCTATGTTGATGACAGTGGCTGAAACAGTAGGTGAAGTTCTTCCAAACAATTTATATGTAAACACACTTTCATATTACCTAGTTTAACAGATATCCTCAATATCCAGATTTTACCGATTTATTTCTAATCCCACATAGCAGAGTACGTCCCTGGGACGTCCCATTTAGATCCCATAACCGTCAGAATGGTCCTGCTCCCATAGCGACGTCCTAAGGACGTCCGTGGGATAACTCTGTGGGCAATACAAACAGTTCATCCCGTATGGATGCCCCCTGGATGTACCCCGGAAAGCCGTGCGGGATTACCTACCTGGAATTTCTATAAATTAAATCGACCTTACTATTATTATTATTTAATTAATTATAACTATACGAAGGATATGCCTTCGTATAGTTATACGAAGGATTAATTATAACTATACGTCCCATGGATGTAAACGGGACTTAAACAGGACGTCCTACGGATGTCCCGATATCCTGCCAGGAGATCCGTCAGATATCCCTGGGACGTCATTTTGCTATGTGGGATGTTATTTACTCATATTACTCAATGTTGAGCATCCTGCTGGATTGCCCCTCTCCAATACACCATGCGATTATTAGTTCATACTGTTCTCCTTAATACTGGTTTTCTACCTTTCAAAGTGATACATCATTTCAGTCAGTTTGTACTTAGCACACCGCTGTGCTAAGTACATTCTTGAAATCGAACTAATCTCTCTCTCTTCTTTTTTTTTTGTTAGAGTTTCTAATTAAGTAAGAGTGAAACTCCACGGGACTTCTGGTGCGTAGGGTCGCCGGTTCGCACACGGGGGCTTTATACTGGACAAAGGCCCTGTGCGTGGATTTTCTCTGGGAGTTCCCATTTCCTTCCAATGATTCTCCCATGATTATCCATTCGGCCAGAGCTCCCCCCCACCCAAAAAAAAAAGTTTCCTAAAGGCCTTCAATATTCAAATTCAAATGTAAAACCAACTTGAGCATTCTTATTTATTTTTTAAAAATCCTTGCTTCATGTTCTCACGACGTATAGCATGCAATTATATAGAATTTTTCTTACTAACAAAGTATGGTTCTCTTTTATAGTAATATAACACTTATTCAGAGCTCCACCCCAGTAGCACACAAACGTTGAAAATACGTGGATTAAACGTTAGTACCGAAACGTTATGTTAACGTTGTTTCAAAATGTCCGCCTGTTCAATGGTTTATTCGACAATGAATAATGGTTGAGAAGAAACGATGAAGAAATGGGTTTAGTTGGCCAAAATACAGCATGAATGCTGTCTAATGCTATACACACATTTAGTTTTATTTTATCCGTTGCTTTTATCACGATATAAGGTGTTAATTTTCCAACAGTAAATAATACGAGCGGCTGCTGAGGGACACAGGAACGTTCTGCAGCTTTCGTTGGTAGCTCGACGCGTTGACCATTTATCCAAGAACCCACGTGAAGAGGCCACTACTCTCTTACTGTATCGTTGAAATTAAATATTCGTTGCAATATAGTTAAAAATTCAACCATTTTTCAACATGCAAATGAAAACATGAAAAATATAGTTATTTCCATCGCATTTGCTTTTAATTATAATGTTTAAGCAATTGAATTAGAAATACAAGTGTGAAACGAGATATAGGACATTTGAATGATAGTTGAAAGTACGTCACGTTAACATCGTATCAACGAATTTCCAACTTCGTTGAAGGATTATGAAAGTCGATGCACATCTCTATGTAATTTTGGAATCTTAATCTGTATTATTACTATTATTAATGGTATTATTGTTATTATTATTATTTATCATCATCAAATATTTGTCATAATACTGCTTTTTTAAAGCATGTGTACGTATGATTTTGTTAAATACAATTATGCGTATGTGTGCACTTATTTTTAGGTGTATTTTTCTTTTCTTTATTATTATTATTATTTCGATATTTTCTTTTTGTATGAAACGTTGTAGCGTAAGGTTCTTTCAGTCTTAACTTCGCCATGTAAAAGAAAATAATAAACTATACTAAACTGAACCAAATATGGTTTAATTTCAATTTTTTTCAACGTGCACATGAGAACACCAAAATTAGTTTGTGTCATTCAATTAGATTTTAATTATATGTTTTTGACATAACATTAGTAACAAACGCATTAAACAAAATCTATTATACCATAGCTGAAAACAACATATTGAATACAAGTTACATTAACATCTTATCAACGGAATGACGTCTTTGTTGAATTAAGATTGAAAAATAAACGTATTTTTTCAACCGATAATGGTTAATCAACGAAATGAACCTAAAATCAACGTTGAAAACACGTACGTGTGCTGCTGTGGACATCAGATAAACTACCAAAACTAGTCTACATTTTGGTATCCTAATTTATCTTCGGATCCACATTAAACCTTTAATATTTTAGTATTTTCCACAGCAACTTTAAGGTTGAGTGAATTGTCATGTTTTCTTAAGGTTGGTTCCATGAGGAGGATGAGGGAAATAGTAGACAGAAACTCAATCAGATACAAGGGTGTTTCGTAAACTTCCTTTTATGTTCTAATTGATTCGGCTTGTCGCAATAAAATACTAGAAATTAAGTTTAAATTTCCACAAACATCCATGTCCCATCCGGGACACGTTCCCGACACCTCGTAAACTGAACTATCCTGCCTCAAGTCAGTCGAACACCGCAGCCGGCGTCAGGTTAATGAATTAACAGGTGCTCTTGTATATTAGGTACAAATCTACAAATATATATATTCGATTCAAGTTCTACTCTATTCTATTGAATATATATTCTATTCAAGTTAAACCAGCAGGTTCAATTTCATACGTTGTTACACAAGGTTTTACTGCTAATTCCGTTATCTCTTATCTGCTTAAATACGAGATCTCCTATATGTACTAAACAATTACTTATATCTGTGTCACTAGACCACATTAACTGTGAATGTAAACATTTTAATCTGTATTATGCTTCCTGGTAATGGTTTGGGATATCCGCTCAACAAGATGGCATATCTGCCATACAACACTTATATTTCGAAAGAGAGGGATAATGTGATAGTAGAACTTTGTTTTGTGCGATTCCCTGTAAATTATTGTACAGAGAAATTTCTGATTTTATGTAGCTTTTTGCAGGGCTTTGTCAGTATATGCTAGAGCGCGTCTCTACCTATTATTCGCTATTTTCATGCTATCCATTGGATAGGTATAATCAATGCATGTATCCACAATATAAACTTATAAGATCATCTTATCACGGATAATATTTTTCAGCAGTCTTTAAAACCTAATAGTGAAGATGCGACCAATTAATGAAATATAAAGCTTTATAAATATAAATATTTATGCTACTAATAATTATAAAGTTAATAAAATATTTATGTCACATATAAAACTAATATAATTATTTATGTCACTTATCAAAGTTGCATATACACCTGATTATGACGAGGATATATTTTTCTTTCTCCATTTAAGTGGAAAATTGTGGCTTTAACGTTTGATTGACTTATTAACTCCTATACTTGGCTACGACATAGGCCCAATTCGATATACGTGTATAACAATTACATCTGATGGTACTAATGATGAATCTAGGGTGGACGATGAAAATCACCATTGGAGCTTCAAAATTCTCCAGGAAGTTTGTTATGAGCCATAGCGAAAGATAAAATATTGTTCTTGAAAGTAAATTTCCTCTTTTAGCGCAACTCCCCCTCCACCTAACAAACACACACAACTCTCCTGAATTCTCTGCATTCAACACTGAGTGAAAAGACTTCAGCTACTGAAGCAGTATTGGATGAATGGTTATATTTACATTGAAACTTTTCTAGATCGTCCGCAACATGCGTTTGAATTCCTCCTTTCTTTTTATCTTAAAAGCGTGATGATAATAGGTCAACTTACTTGGTTTTAAAATCGTACATACTTTAGCTCAGATGCTAAGCATCCAATTTGCCGTATATTTTCGGGCAATAAAATCTGGATTATACATCGAACAGGCGATGAAATTCCTGACGACCATGATAATTATTATGTAGTTTCCAGCTCTGTCGCAACCGTTCAAAGCGCTGTTATGGTGGGACTTGGAGAAAACAATTCCACCATCTCACCATGCATTGGGAAGATGATTTCATTGGGAAAGAGCAGGAGACAACTTCACCGACGCTACAGAGTAGGAAAGAAAGGAATAGGTATGATCTTGGTCTCTGCAGGATCTAAGCTCAAGTCCGCTTCTGATTGGTCAGAATAGTGTGGGCGAGGAGTACACCTGCTACAGATAGTGGACCTTACTTCCGCTCAACGTTAGTAGAAAAGAAGATAGCTATTCTACTTTGCAAGACTAATGGCACCTTCTAACGTCAGAAGTGTGAATTACTTGTAGGCAAAACTGTAATAAAGCGATTTGGTGTTGTTCTTGCTGGTATTATATGATATTTATTTCAATATTTTTGAAACCTGTGTTTTCTTTATTTAATGAATAGAGAAAAAAATAATAGATGAAGTGCAGCTTCACTTACTTCACCTGAATAATCGCCGCTGGTTGATGACAAGAATTATCTCTAGCTTGTCTCAGTATGTTTTGAATTTTGTTTTAAGATGGTTCCTCGCTCCAATCCCCCACCCCCCATTTTTAACATTTTTCAAAATATTTAAAAAGCTAAGAGTATTATAAAAATATAAATTCATAGCGCACTAGAACTTACAAATTACTATGAAATGCAATGGACAGCGATCTCGAAATCTTGCCGATTGATGAGTGCTCAGACTTCAATTACATAATGACGTCATAATCTTTGAAAACGTATCACTCGTCAATGGACACGATCTCGAGATAGCTGTCCATTGCTTTTTATAGTAATTCGTAAGTTCTAGTGCGCTATGAATTTAAATTTTTTATAGTACTCGTCGTTTTTGCAATATTTTGAAAAATGTTAAAAATGGGGGGACTGAAACGAGGAGTCCTCTTAAGCCATAACCTCAGAGCCGTAACCAGTAGCGTAACTACAATTTTAGCCCCTCGAGCTCCTGCAATGAACTTGTAGGGCCTTTGTCCTTGGTCCCATCTGTCAGCATCTACACATACAATTTCAGACAATTCTTACAGTATGTAAAAAAAACATACACCAAATGTGCAGCAGTGTTGCCAGATTTTTAAAACTAAGAAACTCTAGACTGTGTGCAAATTCCAATGCATACGTAAAAATTCCTTCGCTTTTCACTACTCTCAGAAAGTTTTAAATCGAACTTTGAGGCGATATCTCTCACAGTATTTGCTGGGGTTGAAATTAATTCATTTTCCATCTACTTATACGTCGCCTGTAGGCCTCCTTGGATAACCTGGAATACAGCAACGCGGGGTCTTGAGGAATTATAGTTGCGCCACTGGTCGTACCGTAACGTAGTTGCTATTAATATACGAGCTCTACTGTAAATGTGGAATTATTGAGCTATTATCGGAAGGGATCTACTATTATAGAGTGCTCCAAATGCTTGAACTTGATTCCAAGACACTGCAACATGAAGTGATACCTATGTCTCTATGGTAGTTGGATTAAAAAATTTCACCAGGTCTATTTAGTTGATCCAGAAAATTTCTTTCAAAATCATGCGTGAACTATGTTGATCCTTCCGCCCTCCCCCTGTCACATAGAAATAGTCTGTGTGAAAACCCCAAAATAATGTATTTTACGTCTCCACCACACACAAGTTCGAACTCAAAGTACATGTAATCCAAATTTGATCCTGTACGGTAATTAGGTGAGCAGTTTTCTTTACAACGAAATTTCACGTAGCTGTCAAACTTCTTTACTTTCGAAGTTACCTGCGTTTGAAATTCAAGGTTTCCTTCATAAAAATCTCTCCATGGCTATTTGTAGATCTTCGGTGATATTTTGATAAATATGTAGGGTAAAGTCTTATAAGTTGCATTGGCATATAAAACGTACCCACCTGTGTATCTGGCAAACTGTCTGCACAGTGGCGCTTCCAACCAGAGATAATATGTATTAGTACATGTTGTGTATCTATAAGAAACACGCTTAGTGTAGAGGCAACACAACTCAAAAAGAGAGTTTTCTTTAAATTTCCTATCGTAAGAAAAAAATAATTTGAATGAACAACTAAGCACACACCACACGTATGTATGAATTTTGTTGCACTTAAATCGCGTATTCCTTATCACATATGTTAATAGTATGAACAGTAATCAATTAATTATTTCTCATCTTTGGGGCACAAAGCAGGGTTAAAATCAAAATGGACGTCTCTTAAGATGTATCACCCGGTTTCTTCTAAAATGTACCACCTTAAAAGATCTTCAGTTCAACAACAATAAACCCGAAGAAGGTAATGGTAAGAAATCTGGAACAGTTGCTAGCAACAATTCAACTAGCTGTGCATACCTCTGGTACGTGGCGGTCTCCGGTTCCATGTGGATTTTTATGGCGAACTAACACCGTGTGCGTGGAATTTCTCAGGGTTCTCCCGTTTCTTCCCACTTTATTTATTCCACTAATTCTCTCATCATCATCCATTCGGTCTCAGCCGAAGTTACCTAAAGGTCTTAAAAATAAAATTAGATTTAATTCAACTAGTTGGTATTGCATTATATGCGAAGAAACGAAGATTGAAGATATGATCCAGTGTTTGAAGTGTTGCATCTGATTTCATACCAAATGCTTGAAAGTAAGTGCAAAGAAGAAAATATTTTATTGTTGCGAGTGTAGAAGTGAGTAAGAGTGGCCGATGCTTCAAATGATTTATTGTGTCTTATCTATTATCATCTTATGACTTTCATCTTACACCTTCCAAACTTTCATTTTCATACCGGTCCAATTTATAGTACTAATGCTATAGCCACGTTGAAAAGAAACTGGAGTAAGGAAACGGCAAATTAATTGCTTTCTCACCACAGACTTAGGAATGACTTTACGCCATTAGGGTAGGCCACCAACTTGACTTCAAAGTAAACGACCGTTTTATACCACCCAGGATACTTATTTCTTGCTTCAATCAGTATAAGATACAGAGAAGGGTCGTTTAGCATCATTTGGATAACTTTTACATAAACAGTTTTGATAAATTTAATTTTCTTTCGGTTGTAAAATACAAAAACTTAAGAGGCATAAAAGAAATGGCATAAGCCCATCTCCATTCAATTACATACATTTCACGTTCAATCAAATAAACGGAGATAGGAACAAGATAAGAAAGGAACAAAGAAAACCACAGGAACGGTGTGTGCGTGTGTGTGTGAGAGAGAGAGAGGAGGAAGAGGAGGAGGGAAAATTATAAAAGGAAAGTTCAATTGATTTATGAATACACACAAAGTCAGTCAACCACTCACGCTCCCTCCCTCTGCCTGTCTGTCTCCCTCTCTCTCTCTCTCTCTCTCTCTCTCTGTGTGTATCTATCTATATAGCTATGCACATCTATCTATCTCTCTGCTTTTGCAAATTTCTTTAAAATTCTAATATATATATATATATGTGTGTGTGTGTGTGTGTGTGTGAGAGAGAGAGAGAGAGAGAGAGAGAAGGAGGGAGGGAGAGAGGTGGGTAAGGAGAGAGAGAGAATGAAACTTTACTTCATTAAATGCCTTCAAAACAATGAAATATATAAAAAACTGCAATGAATAAACAGTTTGCTCTTATAAAGTCCCATCAAACTTTCATATTTCAATCCCTTCGCATTGCTTCTTTCTTTTCCTCACTCTTTCTCGGGTGATAAAATCCATTTTGGAAACCTGTTGAATTTCAAGTCGATGTGAGAAAAATTCAGCATAGCCGGGATTTGAATCACAAACCTTTCGATGATAGACGTAAACACTACCACTACTACTACGCTATAGTGCTGCCAAGATGTCTTGAGCTGTGTCAAAAATGCGAACTAAAAGTTACACCCTCGACACACCCACGCGTTGAGCCAATAAGGGTTTAGCGGGGCGATAACCGAGGGAGTCTTGAATGTGTAACGCTATTGCCAAATTTAACAAGAGGTTCAGTTGAAATAAGGATGGCTGAAAATGAAAATGTTGTGTGGTACGCAGTGAGGGAAGAAAAATAATGAGCGAAGTAATGAATTTCTATGACGATGAGAAAAGTTCAGGCCACTGGGTGTTCCCATAGAATGAGCAACGGAGAGAGCAGCTGCTGCTTCTGGAAAGTTCGAGTCTACTAGGGGTGTTAGGAATTCCGGAATTCGGAAAGTCAGTGACTCAATGGTAAAGCGATCACCTTTTGCACTTGGGGTCGTCGGCTCGATTCCTTTTCTTGCCATGTAATTTTTGTGGTGGACAAACACCGTGTGCATGGGTTTTCTAGGGGTCATCCGTTTCTTCCCACTTTCTTCATCCCACCATACTCCATCCGGTTTCTGCAAAAGTTGCCTAAAGCTTTTATGCTACAGACCTTAAATTCAAATTTAAATTCGAAATTCTGACTTTCCGAAATAATATTTTAACACAAGAATTTTAATTTTATTTATGGACTTTAGGCACCTCAAGCTCAGGCGTTCATCGTAAGAATTTTTTTACACTGTTTACACCTTAGCCAGCAAGTGTTGATTGTACTCAAAATAACATGTCTTGTACTGTGTGTTGGCGGTGGACCGTTCTTCTCTATCATTTGGTTGGTGTAGGATTCGGGAGGTCGTGGGTTCGATCCCAGCGGCCAACCATCCTGACAGGTTTTAAAGGGTTTTCCCTCAGTCATACTAGGCAAATGCAGGGGTGGCAGCTTCAACGTAGGCCCTGGCCAACACCTTCCCGAATTATTTCCCCTCCCCGATCCCGGTCTGAGCCTTAGATGCCTAAAGGCCATAAAAATCAAACTTTAAACTTCTATCATTTGGTGATGATGATCGTCATTCGCAATTCCAACATTCCGGAATGTCGGAATTCTGGAATTTCGAATTGGGATTTAATAAACAATCATGTTTCTCGCTTTTAATGTTCTACCTGCATTGTTATTGAAAGTACGAAATGCACAGGACGAGAATAAGATTTTCCTCTATCTCAAGCTCCACTCAGCAGGACACAACAAGGAAAATAGGAAAGGGTGTTTACTACAGTTTGTTCTTCAACTCCCTCACACTACTGAAGGCAAAGTTCATGTTGCGATGTGTGGCAACATAGCTCCACAGGTGGCAAGGGGGTGCGAAATTCTTTCAAACGACAGCAGCGCGTCAAAAGGAAGACTAGATGTCAAGACATATTGGCACTACTATAGCTATCGCTTCTGGAAATTTTCACAAAATTTTTAGTGTACTTTCATACAGTATTTATTATTTCATGTTTCATATCAAACACACTCTGACTTTTAAGATCAGCATGTAAATGGTATACAGTTGTCTTATCAACGGACAATATTCTCATTACAAGACACAAGGTTCTACTCGTGCCAAATAAAAGGAAGATATGCAAATTATTAAATGTATGATCTTGCATCGGAATTCCTAGGGATGAAGTACCGTAGGTTTGAAATACCATCGACCCGGGTGGATGATATGATCGTAGTAACCAACTCATGAGCGAATGATTACAGGTTCGAGTCTTGTTGTGTGCCCGATATTTATATTTTTTTTACTTACCAAGATTTGTATTTCATACGATAAAATAATTTATATAGTGATTTCACACATATGTATTGGTAGATATCCATATACATGTGGTATATACGGCAAAGAAATGTATATGGAGAATTGCATGAAATGTTTTAATGCAAATCGTGTAAAGTATAAGCGTTGTATATAATATTGAATGAATTATTACTTTACTTTACTTTACCCTTTTTTTCTGTCGTCATTCAATATCTGTTCTTTATATATAGAAACGTTGTTACTATAATATACTCTTCTTGCTAATAATCGCAATCTTCAATTTGGAATATAACCAGCTAGCTCAGCACATCAGACTCTTCTTGTATCTCAAGGAAACATGAGTTCGTGCATTTGTTTTGAGGATTCGATGAAGTGCCTGAAGTTAGCCCCCACACTTTTGCGAAATTTAACCGAATTTAGCACCAGGTTAGTGCATCGTTAGTACACTAAAAACTAAAGTTAGTGCTATCATACCTTAAGAGATATTAAAGATTTTTTAGTGGGGGGCTAACTTCACATGAAGTTAACCCCGCACCTACTCTCAATTACACAGATTATCACTAAACTTAGCACATCGTTAGTGCACTAAAACGCACTAAACACTAACGTTAGTTCTAACATACCTTAGGATTTATTCTAGATTTTCGGTGGGGGCTAAGTTGAAAAATATCAAATTTTGTACTAATGAACTTACAAATATGGGGCAAACGCCAATCGTTGGTGCATCGTTAGTGCACTAAAACGCACTAAGTACTAACGTTAGTGCTAACATACGTTAAGATTTATCCAAGATTTTTGGCGGCAAATATTCCCGAGCTTCTAATTCAGCCTCTAACAGCCCTTATGGCCGCAAGGGCAGAGACCAGATGTTGAATATAACATACGTTGTCTGCGGCCTCATCACGCTAAAATGGCCAAACCGTTTCTTATAATACATTTTGCATATAAATTTAATCACCAGTTGGGTTCTAAAAATTTCCATAAGTCGATTCTGCCCGTTCGATGATCAGGCTTTCTAGCTAGTTGTTATATAAATATCTTGGATGAGTTCATTAGCCAGAATGATCACATGAAAATTTTCAAAATGGCGGCCCCTTGAACATTTGAAAAATTCGTAGATTCCACAGCCGTTAGAAGGAAAATTTTGGCCAAAAATGGGTATTAGCAATATCTTGTCTGAGTGAAAATCAGAATGGTTGATCAAATAAGTTCAAAATGGCGTCTGTTCGAATTTTTAGAAAAGTTGTATTTTAAGCAATTATGAACCAATCAGAAGCAAACTTGGTACAAAAATGGGTATTTACAATATCTTAGTTGGGTATGAACATCAACATGATCAAACAATAAAACTTTCAAATGGCGGCCGTTGAAAATTTTCAAAAAAATTACCTATATCTTGCGGCCCTATGCCAAAAGTTATATTTTATTTTGCATGTCTAGGTTGAACTGTAATTTCACTGTACTGAAAGACATTATGTGTGAAAAATAAATTTTATTTATTCATTTCTTTAGACTTGAATATATGTTATATGGCAGCAAGTTATTCAATGAACCCACGAATTATTTTACTGCCAGTATTTTCCTAATACTGTACACCAACGAATGTAACCCATATTGCAACATCTTTTATTTACGGCAAAATTTAAGCATGTGAAGAACACAATACAATTATTATTATTATTATTATTATTATTAAGCCACAGACACTTTTTAAACTCAAACCAGTTGGAATTCTGATCTTATATAATAAATAAAACAGATACTTTTACAAACTGAACCATATGATTCAAAATTAATATAAGGGTGATGCAAATGGATCCCTTCGTAGAACGTATCATGCTCAATACTTTTGATACTTGAATGTAACTGAAATGGATCTGCCCAGCCAATATTTTCCCTAAGTCGATGCCTATGGACATGTGTGTGTTACTCTTGTTGTCTGTCATTCTAAAGGGTTTTCAGGGATTTACAAGTGATTCACCAAACAAATACGAAAATAATATAATCCCTTTCACAAGAGACTGGTCGCTGAAGGAAATTGTCTCGTGCTTTTGGGAGGCCATAGCTACCTATCGAGAAACCTATTGGATTAAATTAAGGAGCATTTTGATGATAATAAAACAATGTCTTTATGTGTTGTCACTAAAAAAAAAAAAAAAAAAAAAAAAAAAACAGGTTAAAATATTCGCTGGAAAATCTTTGCTGGACTAGCATAATACATGCTGGATCTAGCAAAATTTTCCAGTATGCATAGTCGGGTTTGAAACCTGTTTTGTTGGATCCAGCAAATTACGCTGGATACCAGCAAATTACGCTGGATACCAGCACAATATGATAGCTCAAATTTCCAGCATGCATAGTCGGTTTTGAAACTTTTTTTGCTGGATGCAGCATATCCAGCAAGAAATACCAGCAAAACCAGAACGGTTCCACTAATTACAGCAAGATTTCTTTCTGGAACCAGCAAGAATTTTTAACCTTGAAAACGTATAGTCGACTCGTCCAGTCAATTTAGCTCAAATTTTGATCAAACTTTGAAGTAATTTACATAAAACTGAAACTTTGTGTGGTTGTTCATTGGTCGATACCTGAAAAGTCCCCCAAAATCCGGTGGAAAGTTTCAGAGTTATTACCTTATCAATGTGGCCGTCATCGGAAATTGCAGCGTTATCTTTGAACATGGGTAAGTTCTCATGGAATAGAGCTGAATCTTTCATTCTTGGGCTAAAATGTAGAGACACTTTCCACAAATAAAGAAGAGGAGACGTACTCGTTGAAATATTGCTGTATTAATGAAGAAGATATGTATTACTAAGCTACACTAAGGATAATGAAACGAGAATTAAGTATCGAATAAAGTCTGGAGTCCAGTGAATGGATAGTAAGAAGATTAATTGGCATAGTATTATTGCAGATTATAACTTGAATGATCAAAAGGCAAACAAACATGCAGATATTAAATATTAATGAATATCAAAAGAATTAATGAAGTTGATCATAGGATAATTACCTTTTAATATGAGAAAATCATCTTCAGTGGCAGATTTGGTTCACGTCAAATTGGCCGGGACATTTCCGAAAACAACCAAAGAAGATAAGAAAAGGAAAGAGGAAAAAATAAATGAAGAGATAGAAAGACAAAAGGATTAGTAAAAAGATGAATCTGTCGCTCCCCACTCTGTCTCAGAAAGAGAGTGAGACATTTTTTTTTCTTTTCCCCCTGATTCTGTTTCTTTTTCTTCGTTTTCTTGTCCCTTTCCCTTTTCATCCCCTCTCCCCTCCGTTTCTTCCTTTGTTCTTATCTTTCGTTTTTTTCTTCTGGATTTCTTCTTCTCTTCTCTCAATTTTCTTTCATTTCTTTCATCCTCCCTTTTCTTTCTCTCTTCCTCTTTTTCTATCTTTCCTTCTTATTCGTGAAAAACTTGAGGAAATTCTGTATCTCTCATTCTCTGTCTTCTTTCTCTCTCTTTTTTTCTTGCCCATTACAGAGCAAAATAACTAATGAATACCTTTGATATTTCTGAAGTCGGACCCCACCAAAAATCTTGAAACAGTCTTAAACTAGCACTAATGTTAGTGCGTTTTAATGCACTAGGTTTGGTGATAATCTGTGTAATTGAGAGTAGATGGGGGATTCATATGTAGTTAGTCCCCCACTATTTTTTTTAATATCTGCTAAGGTATGATAGCACTAACCAGGTACTAAATTCGGTTAAATTCGCATAAGTGGTGGAGCTGGGGGGGGGGCAACTTCAGGCACGTGATTCGATGAGCCATACGGCTAAGAACTCAATCCCAAAGACAAGTTGCTCTGACTGCTCCAACTCTGCTTTCCTCGATAACTTATCCCTCTAGCGGTAGCAGTGGAGACTACTCTCTCAATTTTACGTAAAAGCCTTGTCAGGATTAGTTTACAATGAGAAGAAGGTAAAAGAGCCACGAGGGCACTAGCCTCTTCTCACGTCACTAGTACGTGAAAGCGTGAAATAAAAGCATCCCGAGGATAACAATCAACTTATTATAATCAATTGTGAAAACAACTACAAAACTTGACTACTTCACTTACGTTCAATAGAAACTTAAGTCTTCGTAACTTTGCTACTTGCACATCTAATTTCTGACTCAATAAAATATTTTCTTTATACCAAAACAAATCCTAATTTAAATCCAATTAAATATTACAATATTTCTTTCAAAGAACAATTGCTTCCATTTTAAAAAAAATAAATTAATATTCTTCTCGCATCGAACTAAAAAAGACACTAACCATAATAAATCCTGTTCCGCATGTACATAATCATGACGTTTAGAATAGTCTTAAGTTGCTTCATAACAATATAAATTAATCAAGATAGTAATATTCCATTCCATTTCCAAACAATAGTAAAAAACAGATTTTAAATATAAACTCGAATTAAAGTATATAATAATCAACAATAGAAACATTCTAACATTTAAAATATTCATTTTTATTAAACCAATTAACGCATTTTCAAATACCCATATCAATTGCCATCATAAAATAATAAAAAAAAATACCAGAATAATATGCACGATCATTAGTCATAGGACTATTGATACACAGAAACCAGAATGATAATTGTCGCAGAAGTATGAAAAGCAAGATATATTTCTGCACCTCGAACAACAAATTAATGAAGACGTTGGAAAAGGACACGGTGTTTTGAGATTTGATGGAAAGCAAATTTCATTGACGTTGATGAAGATGTCTTTTTTCTTCGAAAAATTTCGAAACATACCACGCATACCACCATAATATATGCATATTACAAAAGTTCGTAGATAGCAGTTGGTGATGAGCTATCGATTGCATTTTAATAGTATGGCGGAAATGCATTACGAAACTTTTCTGCTTATTGTCAACACTGTAACCGTATTCAATTATTTTCGTGAAACACTTTTCGCTGCACAAAATTATTGTTTCAACACGATGGTCTTTGTAATAACAAAACGTAATACAGTTATATTTGTCATTCATTCATTCTTTTCAACACGCGTGCAATACTAATTCTGGCAAAAAGAAAGATTGAAAAAACACGCGCAGAAAGACACGCGAATCTGCAATCTCTCGCTCGCGAACCGAGCATTCTACCGCTCGCTCCATCCACATGGACCGATAATAATTACCAATATTTTATGGCATATACATTGGCGGACTTTCTTCCATGTTTACTTGCAACTGATTGAGTTTTTCTAATTTAATAATTTCCTACAATAATGCTTGAAGGGTGCACTACTATGCAGGGGTGCCCCCCCCAAAGCTGATGGCGCATTCCCCCCAAAAACCAACAATCTCTTCCCCCCCCCTTAGGACTATTACCCAGAACTTAACTTTGATACAATGTTCAACCGGCGGATTTGGGCGGATACCTTCCAGCTGAACAGGTTCCAGAACCTGTGGCGGAAAATTTTTGAAAATGAGTTTCTCAAAATGGTCTTTTAATCCTACTCAGACTCTAAAATCATAAGCAAAGTATTTTGCTTATTTAGGGGAACTTTTTTAAAATTTTAGTACAATACTACAAAATAGAACAGCTTAAGGCTGTGAAAATTTATTTTGTACGAAAACATGTTTATGAAAAAGGTTAAATTGTAAA
>JAGDQP010041861.1:0-11925 GCA_022664845.1 Lepisma saccharinum | reverse complement strand
AAATTTTAGATACGCCACCATCAACTAAATATGTCAAATAGTGCTACTCAAAAGTACTATATGTTGACGCAGTATGAAGTCTATATATCTAAGTTTTAACTACTTCTTTCATACCAAAAAAATGTTAATAAATACGCCACCGCCGGTACTGCTTTCGCCACTGCCACCAAAATTTTTCAACTGCTGTTACGTAGGAGTACTATATTTTGACCAAGTATGAAGTCCATATCTACATTTTAAATGAAGTCCATATCTCCATTTTAACTACTTCCTTCACAGCAAAAAAATACGAAATTTTAGATTTGCCACCGCCACCAAAATTTGTCAAATCGTGCTACTCAAAAGTACTATATGTTGACGCAGTATGAAGTCTATATATAAGTTTTGACTTCGTACGAAAAACAAGAAAAAAAATTAATAAATACGCTACCGTTGAAACTGCTTTCGCCAAGGCCACCAAATTTTGTCAACTGCTGCTACGCAATAGTACCATATGTTGACCAGGTATGAAGTTCATATCAACACTCTAAACAAAGTCCATATCTCCATTTTAACTATTTCTTTCATAGCATTCAAAATACGAAATTTCAGATGCGCCACCGCCACCAAAATTGGTAAAATGGTGCTACTCAAAAGTACTATATGTTGACGCAGTATGAAGTCTATATATAAGTTTTAACCACTTCTCTCATACGGAAACAAAAAAAAGCATAATAAATACGCCACCGCTGAAACTGCTTTCTCCACGGCAACCAAAATTTGTCAACTGTTGTTTCGCAAGGGTGCTATATGTTGACCACGTATGAAGTCCATATCTACATTTTAAATGAAGTCAATATCTATATTTTAACTATTTTCTTCATAGCAAAAAAAAAGAGATTTTAGATACGCCACCGCCACCTAAATTTGTCAAATGGTGCTACTCTAAACTACTATATGTTGACGCAGTATGAAGACTATATCTCCATTTTAACAAATTCCTTCATATCAAAAAAATACGAAATTTTTGATGTGCCAACGCCACTAAAATTTGCCAAATGGTGCTACTCAAAAGGACTATATATTGACACAGTATGATGTTTATACATAAGTTTTAACTACTTCTTTCATACCAAAAACAAGAAAAAAACTTAATAAATACGCCACCGCTTAAACTGCTTTCGCCACCGCCACCAAAATTTGTCAACAGCGGCTACGCAAGAGTTCTATATGTTCACCAAGTATGAAGTCCATATCTACATTTTAAATGAAGTCCATATCTCCATTTTAACTATTTCATTCATAGCAAACAAGTAAGAAATTTTAGATGCGCCACCGCCACTGAAATTTGTCAAATGGTGCAACTCAAAAGTACTATATGTTGACGCAATATGAAGTATATATATAAGTTTTAACTACTTCTGTTATACCAAAAACAAAAAAAAACAATAAATACGCCACCGCTGAAACTGCTTTCGCCACCGCCACCAAAATTTGTCAACTGTGGCTACGCAAGAGTAGTATATTTTGACGAAGTATGAAGTCCATATCTACATTGTAAATGAAGTCCATATCTCCATTTTAACTATTTCCTTCATAGCAAACAAAACACGAAATTTTAGATACGCCACCGGCACCTAAATTTGTCAAATGGTGCTACTCTAAAGTACTATATGTTCACGCAGTCTGAAGTCTATATCTTCATTTTCACTATTTCCTTCACAGCAGACAAAATACGAAATTTTAGATGCGCCACCGCCACCAAAACCTGTCAAATTCTGCTACCCAAAAGTACTATATGTTGACGCAGTATGAAGTCTGTATCTCCATTTTATCTATTTCCTTCACAGCACACAAAATACGAAATTTAAGATGTGCCACGGCCACTAAAATTTTTCAAATGATGCTACTCAAAAGTACTATATGTTGATGCAGTTAGAAGTCTATATATAAGTTTTAACTACTTCTTTCATACATAAAAAATATAAATACCCCACCGCTGAAACTGCTTTCACCACCGCCACCAAAATTTATCAACTTCTGCTAGGCAAGAGGACTATATGTTGACCAAGTATGAAGTCGATATCTACATTTTAAATAAAGTACATACCTACATTTTAACTATTCCCTCCATAGCAAACAAAATACGAAATTTTAGATGCGCTAACGCTACCAAAATTTATAAAATGGTGCTACTCAAAAGTACTGTATGTTGACGCAGTATGAAGTCTATATCTCCATTTTAACTATATCCTTCATAGCAAACAATATACGAAATTTTAGATGCGCCACCGCCACTAAAATTTGTCAAATGGTGCTACTCAAAAGAACTACATGTTGACGCAGTATGAAGTCTGTATCTCCATTTTAACTATAACTTTCATAGCAAACTAAATACGAAATTTTAGATGAACCACCGCCACTAAAATTTGTCAAATGGTGCTACTCCAAAGAACTATATGTTGACGCAGTATGAAGTCCATATCTCCATTTTATCAATTTCCTTCATAGCAATCAGATACGAAATTGTAGATGCGCCACCGCCACCAAATTTTTTCAAATGGTGCTAATCAAAAGATCTATATGTTGACGCAGTATGAAGTCTACATCTCAATTTTAACTATATCCTTCATAGCAAATGAAATTCGAAATTTTAGACGCGCGACCGTGACCAAAATTTGTCAAATGGTGCTACTCAAAAGAATTATATGTTGACGCAGTAAGAAGTCTATATCTCCATTTTAACTATTTCCTTTATAGCAATCAAGATACGAAATTTTTAAATGCGCCACCGCCACCAAAATTTGTCAAATGGTGCCACTCAAAAGTACTATATGTTGACGCAGTATGAAGTCTATATCTCCATTTTAACTATATCCTTCATAGCAATCAAAATACGAAATTTTTGATGCACCACCGCCACTAAAATTTGTCAAATTGATCTATTCAAAAGAACTATATGCTGACGCAGTATGAAGTCTATATCTCCATTTTAACTGGTCCCTTCTTAGCAAACAAAATACAAAATTTTAGATGTGCCACCGCCACTAAAATGTGTCAAATGGTGCTACTCAAAAGTACTATATGTTGACACAGTAAGAAGTTTATACATAAGTTTTAACTACTTCTTTCACACCAAAAACAAGAAAAAAACGTAATAAATACGCCAACGCTGAAACTGCTTTCTCCACTGCAACCAAAATTTGCCGACTACTGCTACGCAAGAGTGCTATATGTTGACCGCGTGTGAAGTCCTTATCCTCATTTTAAATGAAGCCTATATCTACATTTTAATTATTTCCTTCATAGCAAACGAAACACGAAATTATAGATACGCCACCGCCAACTAAATTTATCAAATGGTGCTACTCAAAAGTACTATATGTTGACGCAGTATGAAGTCTATATCTCCATTTTAACTCTTTCCTTCACAACAAACAAAATACGAAATTTTAGATGTGCCACCCCCACTAAAATTTGTCAAATGGTGCTACTCAAAAGTACTATATATTGATTCAGTATGAAGCCTGTATCTCCATTTTAACTATTTCTTTCACAGCAAAAAAATACGAAATTTTAGATGCGCCACCCCCACCAAAATTTGTTAAATTGTGCTACTCAAAAGTACAAAATGTTGACGCATTAAGAAGTCTATATAAAAGCTTTAACTACTTCTTTCATACCAAAAAGAAGAAAAAAAACTTAATAAATACGCCACCGCTTAAACTGCTTTCGTCACCGCCACCAAAATTTGTCAACTGCAGCTACGCAAGAGTACTATATGTTGACCAAGTATTAAGTCCATATCTACATTTTAAATGAAGTCCATATCTCCATTTTAACTATTTCATTCATAGCAAACAAGTAAGACATTTTAGATGCTCCACCGCCACTGAAATTTGTCAAATGGTACTACTCAAAAGTACTATATGTTGAATCAGTATGAAGTCTATATCTCCATTTTAACTATTTCCTTCACAGCAAACAATATACGTAATTTTAGATGTGCCACTGCCACTAAAATTTGCCAAATGGTGCTACTCAAAAGTACTATATGTTGACGCAATATGAAGTATATACAGGGTGGTAAGGTTACGGACCGACAAACTTCGGGAGGTGATAGTACAGTGAAAAATAAAGAAAAAAAGCCCAGACAACAGGGGGGGAAATTCCGAGGCGTTACGGAGCTACAGCCAGCCGAAAGCGTGGGAAAATGAACTTCAGAGCGGATTATTGCGAAGACGAGAAATCGGAGAGTAGGCGGTTGAGAGTAAATTAGAGGAAGTCACACCCGGGCTATCCAAAAATGCATATTGGAAAATCCTACAAGCAGGGCGCAAGGGATTCCCCAAAGGAAGTAGGGGATTCCCAGAAAGTCTTCCAAGTAAAGATGGGTCGAAAGGACCACAAATGGGATGAGTTGTCAACAGGTAACAATAATTCATTGCCGGCACATCGATATCTCAACGAGAATTAATGTTATGACCATTTTTATAAATTAATGCGTGGTTGCATATTGGACAGGGGTGATAATTAAAGACAGTCAACGAGCGTCTTGCTTATTTATTAGCAATGAGAGAGGTTAGGAGAATCCAGTCGGATGGTGGTGAGTACGCATCTCAACAGCTGCAGTGTAGTAAAGAAAAAGACGTCCTCGTTGGTCGAGTGGTCAGTGCTATCAGGCGTCCGTGATGTCACAGCAGTCTTGCATTGAAACCCGCCTGGATCAGGTGTATGATTAAAGCGTAACAGCATGCAAAGGATGGACGGAGAGTATTAGTTAATGAAGAGGCACGTTAGGCTGGTTAGTAGAAAGAACGCAATGTAATAGAGCAGCCAAAGAAGGATGACATGGAAGAGAGAAAACAAACACGCCAGTGTATGACACATCAGGTGTCAACCGATGCAAGGCAAAAAGTAAGTTTTCCATTCGGTGTCACAAGCTTAAATAGTTCAATCTGTCTATTCTACACAAGAAAAAATGCGTTAACGGGCATGACGAATTCTAGCTGCGTCGTAAACATCCAGGAGTAACTTTGTAGCTGGAGTTGTGGCCATTGCCGTCCGCAGCAATGGGATTATATAGTGAGTGTATGTAGCAATGTGTAGCTCAGTATGTTGTTGGAAGAAACACTTGGCAATGTCTTACAAAAAGAAATTAGGGGTGTTGGAATTCATTAACGATCACAGTGACTCGAACTGATCTAGAGGTTAGTGTGTGTACTTCGTGTCCCGGTCACGAGTTCAACTTCCGTCCGGGTCTCCTGAAAGCAGTCGTTCGGAGCCAACTTGACCACATATTGTAGGTCTCGTCCTTACATGCGCACCATCTCGTTTATAGCTCGTGTAACAATTCAATCAAGCACGAGACCCCAGGAGTGAATTGTATTTGGTCTGCTTCGCGTTGGAGCAGATTCAGGACCTACACAGAAATGTGGATGGGTATAGGCAATTCTAGTACATAAAGTACGATACATCAATCAATCTAAAGCATAATTAGGGGAGAGGAAGGTAGCGACCACAGTCTTTAATTACGGGCTAGGTGATGAGACTATGATTTGGCATTGACACTCCATCGCATACACATAACGTCCTAATGACAAATTCTGCATTTTCAACTATAATCTGACCCTCTCCGTTTACACTCGTGCAACGGACAGAGTTGCAATCGCAGTAAAATCCGCCCTCTTGACCAAAATACCACTGGTGGGTGACACAAGCTAACGAGCGTCAATACTCATACACTGGAGAATACACAATACAGCGTTTGTACAAACTAGCACGCAAAACATCCAAAGTCCCATAGTCGAGTTCAAAACAGAGTTGCTAGAATGTACAAATACCTTTTTTCGACTATTCTACTATAGGTTCATTTTGCATTGCAATAGGTACATGTTCGGACGTTCCCACTCAGCTCGGATTCATTATTCTCTTGCACGCATTTTGTTTGCTTGTGTAGAATAGACAGATTGAACTATTTAAGCTTGTGACACCGTATGGAAAACTTACTTTTTGCCTTGCATCGGTTGACACCTGATGTGTCATACACTGGCGTGTTTGTTTTCTCTCTTCCATGTCATCCTTCTTTGGCTGCTCTATTACATTGCGTTCTTTCTACTAACCAGCCTAACGTGCCTCTTCATTAACTAATACTCTCCGTCCATCCTTTGCATGCTGTTACGCTTTAATCATACACCTGATCCAGGCGGGTTTCAATGCAAGACTGCTGTGACATCACGGACGCCTGATAGCACTGACCACTCGACCAACGAGGACGTCTTTTTCTTTACTACACTGCAGCTGTTGAGATGCGTACTCACCACCATCCGACTGGATTCTCCTAGCCTCTCTCATTGCTAATAAATAAGCAAGACGCTCGTTGACTGTCTTTAATTATCACCCCTGTCCAATATGCAACCACGCATTAATTTATAAAAATGGTCATAACATTAATTCTCGTTGAGATATCGATGTGCCGGCAATGAATTATTGTTACCTGTTGACAACTCATCCCATTTGTGGTCCTTTCGACCCATCTTTACTTGGAAGACTTTCTGGGAATCCCCTACTTCCTTTGGGGAATCCCTTGCATCTACTTGTAGGATTTTCCAATATGCATTTTTGGATAGCCCGGGTGTGACTTCCTCTAATTTACTTTCAACCGCCTACTCTCCGATTTCTCGTCTTCGCAATAATCCTCTCTGAAGTTCATTTTCCCACGCTTTCGGCTGGCTGTAGCTCCGTAACGCCTCGGAATTTCCCCCCTGTTGTCTGGGCTTTTTTTCTTTATTTTTCACTGTACTATCACCTCCCGAAGTTTGTCGGTCCGTAACCTTACCACCCTGTATATATGTTTTAATTACTTCTGTTATATCAAAAACAAAAAAAAAACAATAAATACGCCACCGCTGAAACTGCTTTCTCCACCGACACCAAAATTTGTCAACTGCTGCTACGCAGGAGTACTATATGTTGACCAAGTATGAAGTGCATATCCACATTTTAAATAAAGTCCATATCTACATTTTAACTATTTCCTTCATAGCAAACAAAACACGAAATCTTAGATACGCCACCGGCACCACAATTTGTCTAATGGTGCTACTCAAAAGTACTATATGTTGATACAGTCTGAAGTCTATATCTTCATTTTCACTATTTCCTTCACAGCAGACAAAATACGAAATTTTAGATGCGCCACCGCCACCAAAATTTGTCAAATTGTGCTACTCAAAAGTATTATATGTTGACGCAGTATGATGTCTATATCTCCATTTTATCTATTTCCTTCACAGCACACAACATACGAAATTTTAGATGCGCCACCGCCACCAAAATTTTTCAAATGATGCTACTCAAAAGTACTATATGTTGATTCAGTATGAAGTCTATATATAAGTTTTTACTACTTCTTCCATACAAAAAAAAATATAAATACCCCACCGCTGAAACTCCTTTCACCACCACCACCAAAATTTATCAACTGCTGCTAGGCAAAAGGACTATATGTTGACCAAGTATGAAGTCGATATCTACATTTTAAATAAAGTACATATCTACATTTTAACTATTACCTTCATAGCAAACCAAACTCGAAATTTTAGATACGCCACCATCAACTAGATATGTCAAATAGTGCTACTCAAAAGTACTATATGTTGACGCAGTATGAACTCTATATATAAGTTTTAACTACTTCTTTCATACCAAAAAAGTTAATAAATACGCCACCGCTGGAACTGCTTTCGCCACTGCCACCAAAATTTTTCGACTGCTGTTACGTAATAGTACTATATGTTGACCAAGTATGAAGTCCATATCTACATTTTAAATGAAGTCCATATCTCCATTTTAACTACTTCTTTCATAGCAAACAAAATACGAAATTTTAGATGCGCCAGCGCCACCAAAATTTGTCAAATGGTGCCACTCAAAAGTACTATATGTTGACGCAGTATGAAGTCTATATCTCCATTTTATCTATTTCTTTCATAGCAAACAAAATACGAAATTTTAGATTCGCCACCGTCACCAAAATTTGTCAAATGGTGCTACTCAAAAGAACTATATGTTGACGCAGTATGAAGTCTATATATCCATTTTAACTATTTGCTTCATAGCAATCAAGATACGAAATTTTAGATGCGCCACCGCCACCAAAATTTGTCAAATGGAGCCACTCAAAAGTACTATATGTTGACGCAGTATGAAGTCTATATATCTTCATTTTAACTATATTCTTCATAGCAAACAAAATTCGAAATTTTAGATGCACCACCGCCACTAAAATTTGTCAAATGGTGCTACTCAAAAGAACTATATGTTGACGCAGTACGAAGTCTGTATCTCCATTTTAACTATTTCCTTCATAGCAATCAAGATACGAAATTTTAGATGCGCCACCGCCACCAAAATTTGTCAAATGGTGCTACTCAAAAGTACTATATGTTGACGCAGTATGAAGTCTATATCTCCATTTTAACTATATCCTTCATAGCAAACAAAATACGAAATTTTAGGTGCGCCACCGCCACTAAAATTTGTCAAATGGTGCTACTCAAAAGTACTATATGTTGACGCAGTATGAAGTCTATATCTCTATTTTAACTATTTCCTTCATAGCAATCAAGATACGAAATTTTAGATGCGCCACTGCCACCAAAATTTGTCAAATGGTGCTACTCAAAAGTACTATATGTTGACGCAGTATGAAGTCTATATCTCCATTTTAACTATTTCCTTCATAGCAATCAAGATACGAAATTTTAGATGTGCCACCGCCACTAAAATTTGTCAAATGGTGCTACTCAAAAGTACTATATGTTGACGCAGTATGAAGTCTATATATCTTCATTTTAACTATATCCTTCATAGCAAACAAAATGCGAAATTTTAGATGCACCACCCCCACTAAAATTTGTCAAATTGTTCTACTCAAAGAACTATATGTTGACCAAGTATGAAGACTATATCTCAATTTTAACTATTTATCTTATTCTAGAAACAACGGAGAATTCTTTATAAAATATTACCACCAGAAGGAATGTAATTTGTACATATACTTTGCTTAGCAACACGTCACACGTTCGAAAGATATGTTGAAAATCCGTAATTACGTTTTATTTAAAGTTTCTACAAACACAATGCTACATTTGGTGTTATCTTTATATAAACCGATATGCTATACTCAAACAATTATGTAGTGCGAAATTCTGTTGGAATGTCCAGTATTTAAATTTACACTGAAACTAATGCTATAGCTGCTTTATGTTATGAGTAGATCTGCATGTCGCATATACCAAAGCTCTAATTTACGAATCCTTAAACTGGAGTGCTCTCAAATGAAAGCGTTTAACTGAGTGAGAATCAATTACTGAGTTACTTTATTGCCTCCCGAATGAATGGTCGGAGATCTTTTACAGTGACTGAGTTGCACTCAGCTGTCATGTGATTACTCGTACGTTGGGGTTAAGTTTGTGCTTTCCGAGTAAATAGCCTGATATACGAAGAGGTTCGCTTTTCGCCATTAATTTCGCTTTTGAAGTGTTAATGGTTCAACTGGTGGAGACTGTACAAATTTATGAGAAACCCTCAAATCATAGGCTTTCATCTGATACCTCATGGGGATGGACGGCGGGACACACACTCACGTGCGCACACTAAACCTTATTTTCTATAATATAGATCCAAGTTTAATGCGAACCCGTTCAACGGCATGAAATCCCTTTGAAAAACTGAATTTTAAATTTGGTTAGCAAAGCTGACAGCTAGGGAGTTTGGAGGTTGAAAGTAAATTTACAAAAATATCGGAAAGGCAACTCTATTCAATTAGGATGAGACGGTTCTGGAATTCACACACTTCCCTGTTGAGGGCGCCGCGTGTCGAGGTGGGTTGAGCATAGAAGGAGTTGAAAGCAGATGTTTGAAATGCGGAGCTCGGGAATAAAATGCAACTGATTTTCGTTTACAAGAACTATTACGTGCGATCATGACGACTCAACATCTCCTGTTGGTGCAGACTCATAGACATCAACATTTGGCTAATACTTCCAAGGGTCGGCTCAGCTGACTCCACATTCTCGCTTCCAGGCATAGCCAACTGGACCGCACACGACTCACACCTCCATAGATCTGCATTGTAAGGCAACTCATCGCCCATCTCATGTTGTTTCAACCAATCTTCATCCGTGAGACGGACACACGAAATATGAGTCCAAACGTCGCACTTACAACACTGAATAAGTTCATCATTACCTTCAGACTTATTACAGCAAGGCAAGGCATCAGATATATTAACGGGTAAGCCGGGAGTTTTGAGAAACTCACTTCGCTTAAAAGTTCTACACTTCTTCACATTCTGTACAGACATGATCAAGTTAATTGTAACTCCCAAATCTCAGAATTCTGCTGTCACACAGCTCAACTTCTACAACTTCTAAAGGTTTCCTGGTCCCGTTCCCACCTCCAATAACTAGGAAATTTCAGAGGATCACAACCACAAACGTTCGTGTGAAGAAAAACCAAAGCCACGGGCAAAGTCGTTCCCACCTCGAATAACTAAGAAATTTCAGAGGATCACAACCACAAGCGTTCGTCTGAAGAAAAACCAAAGCCACGGGCAGAGTCGTCCCGGGTTTCGGCACCATTAAAATGAGACGGTTCTGGAATTCACACACTTCCCTGTTGAGGGCGCCGCGTGTCGAGGTGGGTTGAGCATAGAAGGAGTTGAAAGCAGATGTTTGAAATGCGGAGCTCGGGAATAAATTGCAACTGATTTTCGTTTACAAGAACTATTAGATTTGATAATTGATTTAGTATTTTGCCAATGGGCCTCGAGCAGTAGGTATGCGAACAGTTACTATTGTTGATGATATTTAGAGTGACAACAAAATTCAACTCGCACAACCTCGTACTGTTTATGATATTTATTTAGGAATAAACGACATACAAAGCAACGCAGTATCTCTCGGAACTTCCAGTAACAGACGTTACTTTTTAACAGTATGTAACAATTAATACAGCCTTCATATACAACGAATGAATCCTTTTTATGGAACTCGTAGAACGTATTATTGAACAATATAAAAGCTTCATTAATTGGTCTGTCTTGCAAACAAATATGAACCAATTGACACGAACAAAACAAATTTACCAACCAGTCATACTATCGGAGGGCTTGTATCTACGTTCTTGCCCTTACACGCACAATTCGATAGGTTACATATGAAATGAGACACAATAAGCAACAATATACACATAAAAACACACCATTAACTATGTAAATTATGGAATGCTACTGTATTTTAGATTTTACATAACCATATATTATTTCCTTAGGTCGAATTCGATGTATTCACACCGGATTATATGCATTCGCCGACTCTCACCGCGTTCAAGGTACGCATCAACAGGCAACAAATTACGAAAATGTAGTCACAAACGCGTACTACTCAATTCTCGAACGCTAATACCATACTCGTGGTGAACAGTCGAAATAGGTACAAATTACGGAGAAAAAACTATCAAATAGGATAGGTAGAATTAGGCTTGATCACTACCAAGACCACAATATCATGATATACTAATGAGAAGAACGTAAAGACGTAGAACACTACGAATTATTACGATACACGTAAAAATGAGCGTAACACCACATAAAAATGAGCGTAAAAATGAGCGTAACGCCTAAAACGACCTCAACTGATGACTCTACGTTCATAGAGTACGAAGACACATTGATTTCCCGTTTTCCTGCCGTTTCTGAGCAAATACAGCGATTTTTCTAAAATTCAGGGATTCAATGTGTTGTGTGCATTCGTTGGGCACACGAATACTGCTAAAAATGTGCACATCCGAATTTTTCGTTACAACCTGCGGTAATATACTTATTATCACCATCTATAGCTACCATATTAATATTTCGGTTCTACGAACATTTCTAGGGGG
>JAGDQP010041860.1:1189-16750 GCA_022664845.1 Lepisma saccharinum | reverse complement strand
CATGTAGCACCTGAAAAACGTTTAATTTTTCATCTACGCATCTTCCATTTGGACGCCGTCTCGGTCGTTTCTTTTTTCTAGAAATCCAATGTAGTACATTTGCCGTCCATCTTCCATCTGCTCGTCTAGCCGTGACCGGCCCATCTTCACTTCATCTTCTTCGCAGTCTTGATTATATCTTCTACCTTTGTGCGCGAATCCATTCATTTTTCTTCTTGTCCCTTCTAGTTTTTCGTGGCATGCATCGCTCCATTACTCTTTGTGTGACTCTCAATCTTTGAGTTCTTTGCGCATTCAGTGTTTAAGTTTCACAGCCGTGCATCATTACAAGTAAGACACATTGATTATAAACTTTACGCATGAGACACATTGATTTTGAAGATCTAAAAGTGGTGGTTTTCCTCTGATAAGCTTCTTTCTCTCAAGTCTAGTATTTTGTTTCAGCGTACATCTCACCACCCTATGATCACTCGAGACTTTGAAACTGATCAGAACAGACACGTCTTGCAGAATTTCCCTGTTATTCGATAAAACGTAGTCTATTTCGTGTTTGGTCCCATTTGGGCCTTTCCATGTCCACTTCCTCTGGGGCGGTTTCTTGAAAAATGTATTGGAAATGAACAGTCTGTTGGCTTGTGAGAATTCCACTAACTTTTCTCCTCTCTTGTTTCTTTTGCCAAATCCAAAGTTTCCCACTTTCGTGTCACTGCTCTGCTTGGTTCCCACTTTCGCATTGAAGTCCCATTACAATTTTGTAATGCGATTCGCTACTATCCAAAATCTTCTGTATCTCCTCGAATAGGTCTTCGATTTCCTCCTCCGGGTATGAAGTTGTTGGAGCATACACTTGTATAACTTCTATACTGTAACTCTTGTTTATCTTTCTTATTACTCGTGCGATTCTATCTAAAATTCCTTCAATTTCTGTGATTCGTGTCCTCAAGTCTTTGTTAATTATAAAGCCAACGCCTGTCGGTTTTCCATTTTCTGTTCCTTTGAAACTTAATATAAATATAAGGATTTAAGCTATATGAAGGTGACCAAATGTTTTCCAGTGATTTCGGGGAGAATCTGGATAATTCAACTTCTTGCTTGATACTTTTTATTTATTGTCCTTGAATTTAGAGTTTAGAAATGACAAGCGGTTAATTCAATCAGGATATTGATAATGTCATTCATTCTAGGGAAGAGAAATAACAAAAAGAGCATGGGAAGGTGGGGGAATATTGCGCAGTTAAGGAATTTTGTGTTTTCAGAACCTTACTATTGTGCATATAAAGAATGACAACAACGTGATTGTAATATTTAAAATCTGTACTTCAATATAAACTCTATTCTATGTCATTGCTGCTATTCAATTTTGAGAAATAATTATTTATATTACACTCAACGTTTGCGTAATATTACCCACCCTGTAAGGGTTTATTGGTGTGGGGTAATTCTGCGCGCATTTCAAAAGGAAAAAATAGGTTTATCATATATGGTTCATCTAAGACTGTAACATTTTTTCTTCACAAAATAAAGCATGTTTGAATTAAGGAATTTTGATTTAGTATACTAAATAAAGAGCATTGATGTAAGTCAAACAGTTTATTAGTTATAAAATATTATTATGAGAATTATCTTTACTATTATTACCATACGTTCACAAACTATAAAACGTAAAATACTGATTATTAAAAAACATTAATAAAATATATTTTCTCTATACGACTATGATATTAATTCAAAATGTAAACAGGTAGCCTGTACATTTTAGCTTGTATGAAGAATTTGGTAAGTGCTTATCATGATAACGCAGGAGGGGAGGGGAATATTGCGCTGCAAATACGTGTGCGCAGAATTACCCTACGACAACCTTTGAACCTAAAACGCAATATAACTGAATCACAAACAGAAAAGAAGTCAATGTTGGCATTAAATTATATATGAGCTCCTGCGTAGCCTAGTCGGCAGCGCGCTCGACTTCAGTGCGAGCATTCGATTCCCGGTGGGGGCTCAAAAATTTCGGTGTTGACCCAGAATCGTGAGGACAATTGGGGAGCTGCTGTGAATAAAAGGCAGTGGCGATCACAGTGAGAGCTTCGGCTCTCCTCTCCCAACCCGTTTTTTTCAGCGTGGGAGCAGTAGACCAACTCCTCCCTTCGGGGAGAGGCATCATCCACTAGTGGATTGAATATGGCTGTGATTTATATATATACACTACTTACCTCTAATGCAAAATAACATTCGATAACACATCTACTAAAGACGCCAAAGAGTGACCACCACATCGCTGAAGTAATTGGACAATATGCCACTAGAAACCAACACTATCCAATGGCAAATAAATTATATTAAATAGCGTGAAAACTTCCCTACCCAATATTACCTACCTGCGTACTATTCCCCCACCCTCCCATCCATTTCAAGGATTCATCGGAAAAGTAGAGAATACAAAATTAGGACTCCCTGAAAAGAGTTACGTCAGATAGTCCTAGATAGGGTTGCCACCTTTTGATGAATAAATTACGGAAAGCTAAATAATAATAATAATAATAATAATAATAATACGGAACAAATCTGAAATAACCTAAAATGAAAGTAAATATTTTGACCCGCAGAATTTAAGGCCCAATCGCAGTGGGTTTTCCCGCCTTTTTCGTTTTGCGTCAGTTATTCAAAATTCATTGTAGGTAAACAAAATTTAACTTTCACGGACCAAAGTTCGTTTCGTACTTCAATAATGAGTTCAATTAGTTTTAAGGAAATGTTAGTAATTACTTCAGGATTGTGTGCAGACACTTTTGGGACATTATTCTGCCCCAAAAGTACCTGTACACAAACCTGAGGAAACTAGTAGCATTTCTTTAAAATTAATTGTACCCATTATTAGTCCATCACTCTAAATGAAACAGGAAAAAAAAAAAAAAAAAAAATCGGAGGATATTAATTTTATTCTTCAAACCGAGGAGAAATAAAAATTAAAAAAGGATTTAAAAAAACGTAAGTCTAGTCGTGTAATGTGAGCGATTTTTAAGCAGTAAAATCAACCTTGAGGGTGAAACTTTATATTAACTAAATGAGTTATCAGATGCATTTCCGTAGGTATTTTTACGTGTAGAACACAAATTTCACCATGAATGTTTTTTAAAGCAAAAAAAAATGGACTAACATGTAAAAAATAATAAATTGATTTTCCGATCCACAATTTTTTTTTACTTTTTAGTCCATTTTTCTTTGCTTAAAAAAGCGTGTTTTTTTAAAAAAAAATCCCTTTTTTAATTATTATTTTTTTCTAAATTAAGAGCTTCGCACACCCAAATCTCCTAAAGTGTTCTGCAACCAGTCAAAACCCGACATCGTTGCAGGCTAGTATTTATTTTAGGATAAAGAAGTCCATATTAAATTATTATTCTTTAAATAATTACAGTTAACTGGATTATTATGTCGAATGTCTAATGATTGAATATTGTATTGTAATCGGAAGCAAGCAAGTTTACAAAATTTCTAAGAAATCGGATGATGAAAAGTGAGTTAAAAATCAATTACAAGATTTGTACCAGAGATGTGAAATATGATTACAGAGTAAGTTAATAAAAAGCGTGTAATAAAATATAGCCAGGGATAAATGCCTTAATCAAGGGAAACTTCCCGGAAAATGGAGTAAATGGTAACCCTAAACTATACTGCCTTTTTTTAAAGAGAGGTCTGAATTTTGTTCTTACCTATCCCATTTTAACAGCATGTTTATTATTATTATTATTATTTGCAAAAAAAAAAAAAAAACATGTAAGATGGGTAGCCATTATTGTAGCGTTGCTCAACTCCAGATATAGAAACTTAATGAAACTATACAGTAGGTTAGACTGCTGTTTAGTTAAGGTCTGCAAGTTGGCTTTTTATATTCCTTGTCACGTGTTCAAACTTGATAGGTGTCAATGAAGCTCAGTGGTTCGGTGCCAACTATAACAACAAAGCATATACACAGTCAAGACCGTAGAGAGTCAGGTCATGCGTATAAAATTTGGGTCTTTCTCAGCCCAACCTCCGCTTGTCTTCAGAGTGGTATTTGTAGAACTGAGGGAAACTAACTATTCCCCATCTTTGATTCTCGAGGTCTCCCCTTTAGCGACCTCAATTTATTCCAGCTTTTTAATCTTGTGACTCGAATGACCTTGCGAGGTCTTTTGACGTTTGTGCTTGTTAACAACTCTTCCCTTCAAACTTTTATGATCGTCATAACATCTCAAAAAGACTACATATCATGGTCATTATGCCTTTCCTGGGAGATAGAAAGAATAGAAATGAGGAATTATTTAACTTACTATCCCAGTATTCGAGTAGTATTGCATTTGGAAAACAAAGAAAGATCCAAATCGGAATGATCTGAATTTGAGGATACAGAAATGTTGTAACCCACACTATAAAATTGTTTAGAAAAAAAAATACCACAAGTTACAGATACATGACGAATATAGTATTATTGCCAACAAAACTATTGAAGGCACTTAGGGTGATATTTTGGCATATAAATCTTTGCTTCTTATATGAATTTGAATGCCAAAGAAACACAAAAATATTTTTTTAAAATGTATTTGAGGATTACACAATTTCTGCACCAAATCCTTCATTTGTTCATGGTTCAATGACCATCAGATGACGATGTAATCGCTGATCCAACATGATTAATACATTTTTAGAATAAGATATGAGTTCAAAATTATCTTCAAAATGATAACAACGGAAATTTTCCGCAAAAGGGAAAATTTCCGGAAAACGATAAACTGAAATTTTCTGGAAAGCGGAAATTTTCCGGAAAACGGAAGACGAAAATTTTTCCGGAAAACGGAAGACGGAAAATTTTCCGGAAAACGAAAGACGAAAATTTTTCCGGAAAAGCGGAAAACGGAAAATGTGATTTCCGGAAGCCGGAAAATTATTTTTCCGGAAATAGCCATCCCTAATCCCTAGTGGATACACGCCGTGTACTCAGCTATTTGCAACCCGACACACAGTGCTTCGATTCTCAGAAAAATGATCGAAAACTGAAATGCATGTATTTTTTATGAGTCCAAAAATGTCTGCCATAGGGGGATTGCTAACATATTGAGGAGCTAAAAATGGGGACATTCATCTCATCCATCTTCGTCGAGATGTGGGTATGATGATTTGAACTTGTGGCAAGTTCCTACGAACACGGCAGTACAATGTTTTGACAACGTAGTACAAAACTGGAAACTATTTATAATTCGTTAAGTTTAGTGTGCATGGCCACTAAAAAAGGAGATAGAATTGGGTTGGAAAATGTTCTACATGAAAGTATAGTATTTTTAACCTGTTGAGTAATTTTTTCTGTAATTTAAAGCTTGTGTTTTATTGATGTTCATTGTTCTTCATAGTTAATGAATTAAAAGGAAAAGAATCGAGAGGAGCTTATGAAAGCACTTTTCAATTGTCGGTTAATCCTTAATGAATACAGATATGTTTACTTGAACAGCGAACACCTGCGCTTTGCGCGTTGGTATTCACGTTTTCAGTGTTAAATGACCCTCTACAGCGGAGCAATAAGAACATAGGTGTGCTCTGCTACCCCTGTTTTGTCTCATTTCTCAGTTTTGTTCTGTCGTTAATATTTGAAATCAAGATCAGAATGATGAACAATTAGATGTAATTCGAGAACGAATTTTGGACACCGACACAAACAGGTTTGGTTGGCCTTTTAATTCTTCATGCCTGTACTTGATTTGTTAAAATAGGTTCTTCACATTAGTTACAGATTTGACTTCAAAGTATAGCAGATTACTAAAGATTAGAAACAAACTTTTGAAGAAAAATTCGAAACAAAAATTAAAAGTCTTCAAGCCTGGATTCGGAACCAGTAATGATGTGAGAATGCCTACCTAATTTTTGCCATCTTTATCTGCAATTATCAAAGATGTAGTTTAACTTATCATCAGTGCGTGTGCCGTTATTTTGAGGGATATTTATTCCCGACAAGTACTGCGCCTAAACTGCAGAAAGATATTTAACATTGTGCAACAGGTAATCGCTACATATCAGTTTCCATGTGCCAAAAATACTTATTCATGGCTCTAGCGTAGTCCGAAAGTTCATTATACCGGTGTGAGCAAGGCGAAGAAGCTTGAGAAAAAAGTAAGGTACTATAGAGAGCACCACACGCGCAAAGATTCCAGAACGAAAGGGAATACAGATTTATTTACGCTATTCCTATTAAGCTCTCTCCCAACTTCCCCTCTCTCAACTTCTTTGTTCCCACTAAAAGAAGTTTTAAATTACTCTTCGGCTCAGAAGAGCTTTCGTTGATCAACAATAACCACTGGGAAGGAGATGGTGAAGACGAGTTCGATCGAAGACGAGTTAAATTAGGATGACTGTCTCAATTACCTGCTAATTTTGATTGTATTTTCAAACGCTGGCAAATTTTGATTCAAGAGAAGAGGCTGTAAATTTTATTCCTGCTGTATTTCACAATTCTCAAAACTTTCCAATTCTACAACTGTCTAGTGAATTAAAGGAAAAGCCTTAAATGGTATTGAGGTGTGAAAATTTTCTCGTTCCATCCAGAGTTCGATTATTTTTCATAAACTACCCCAGTAGGACATCATTTTCCTTTTTGAAAATTTTGAATAGGATTTTTTAGAAATATCAATTTGTGCCTATTTGTACATGGTAAAGCATAAGTCTAAAGACACTTGTCGTGTTGAAATCGCTGCGGGAATCTGACCCAACCTTTGGGTGATGAAAGATGGCAGCATCTGTCGGTGGTATGAGCATCATGGTCGCTATCTTGATTTCAGCTCGAAAATTTCAGTTATGAAGGGGGTAGGGGACATATCGTTTTAGGCTGCCTTGTTCCTAGAAATTGAAATATGATGACATTGGGCACTTACGTTTATTTGTTTAGCAGATAGGAACTCTGAAATTGATCATTTGAAAATAGATATGATTGTAGCTAATTTAAATACCGTACGTAAAAGTATGCATAAAACTATTAAAGTACACATTTACGTTTGTCTTATAGTGTTATACAATAAATTGTTTAATACAGCTGATAATATATTTATATTTTTCTAAGTGAAGTTAAACATTGTCACAAAGCAAAGAAATTTATATATATATATATATATGCATCGTATACAGTTTTTTTTACACATGGAAACATTTAAATTCGAAAGAGTGTATCAGACATAAGAACTCGCAAAATGAAAGCAACAAATGAAACATGCCGTCTCACTTTCCCAAGAGTTACAAAATGAAGTAAAAAAATAAATAAAAAAAGGATTTTAAAAAAAACGGTTTTTTAAGATGGACTAAACAGTAAAAAATAATAAATTGAATTAATCTGATGAATCGGAAAATAAAAGCGTGGGTGCTCTTTATGATTTTATGATAAGGTAAGCAAGATCACCCACGCTTTTATTTTCCAATTCATAAAATTTGTTTTTTTTTTTTTTTACTTTTTAGTCCATCTAAGAAACATGATTTAAAAAAAATATCCTTTTTTAAATTATTTTTTTCTGTATAATAGATGAATATTAAACTCCCTACGAGATAGGCAACCCAATTTTCACAAAATAGTTGCGGCGTTGCGTACATTTAAGGATAATTTCGAATTATTTTAATTAAATAATTACAGTTAACTGGATTATTCTGTCATATAATAATGATTGAATGTTGTATTGTCATCGGAAGCCAGCGAGTTTCAAAGAAATCAGATGATGGATGGAAAGTGAATGTAAAATCGATTGCAACATTTGTACCGAACAGACAGGCAAGAAAGCGAGTTAATAAAAACGTGTTAATATTCTTAACTTTGACACTTCTTTCACCCTGTTCGGATCAACTGTCAATTAAAAGTAAGGAACCCTTCTTGACACTTACTCGATATAACAATCTTTAGTCCATACTTCTATAATTTTCTTCGTAAGTTTACCAGTTGAGTTGTGCTACATAGAATCCTATGGAGAACGTTTGTTAGTGCGGCGATGAACTTGCGAGTTCCGTAAACCATAGAGTAAGAGTAAGCAAGTAAGCTACAAATAAGTATATCATCTGGTATACCTCTTAATAAACTGACAATAACATTACATAGCCAAATCCATTCTTATTCTCTTGTAAGCAAACGAAACGTGTAGCTTGAATTATTCCATGTGATGATGTTATAGGTTGAATGGTTCAGTATGTTAACATTATGAACATATGATGGAGTACATCGCTCTCGCTTATGTGATATCCTCCGTCTAGAAAGAAATTCGTCAGTAAAATCTCAGCGATCAGTGTGAAGAATTAGCAAATCGTACCTATTTTCTATATGTAGTGTGGACAGTAGTTAAATAATTTTCTAATGTTGGCTCGCTCGACAATAAACCATCGCATGGCCTTCTCGTTCACCTGCTCTCACACACCTCGCTTTGTATTTATGGAGTAATCTAAAACATATGGTGTACACAAGCATGCCTGCGCCACCGTTGAACCCGATGTTACGCAGGGCCCATGAGAAGAAAAAAAAAACTGGTTTTGTGTGCCCGCCAAAATTGCCACTAAATTTAGCACATGTTGCAGGACGCCAAATCTCAAATTGTGAAATTCCTATCTCCTAAACAAATAAACGTAGGTGACAAATGTCATTTGAATTTCTGGGAACAAGCTAGCCTATAATTTGAATTTCTGGGAACGATGTCACATGACTCCCTTCATATTTGAATTTTTTTAGCATAATCCAAGATGGTGGCTTTGAAGTTGGCGAGCATGATACTCATGGCACCGGGAGATGCAGCCCTTCACCTAACCTATTGTCATTACCTAAAGGTTTGGTCAGATTACCGCAGCAGTTTCAACACGACAAGTGTCTTCAAACTTATGCTTTATCATGCAGAAATAGACACAAATCGACATTTCTAAAAAATTCAAAAAGGTTGGGTCTATGGATGTCATTTTCGTGCATTTCGTGAGAACCTAGTGGAGAAAAAAGATTTCATGTAAATATCGGCTGATCAGCTGAAGTAGTTCCCTTGTAAGAAGACTTTCCGTGCGAGTAGAGACAACATACGCAATCATTGCTATTTAACAGGGCAATGGCATTCTATCTTTTTTTTTTCGTGAATTTCGTGAACGAACGAAACAAACTTTTTCTAATATATGTAATTCATACTCCTGTTTGGTATGCAACCACTCTTCCTTAGTTAAGATTTTATCATTGTTCTAGGGAAATTGAAGTTTTGGTTATCGCGTGTCCCAGAAAAGTGTGGCCGATAATTTATAAAACAGCGTGTACCCAAGAAGAAAATTGCCATTCTACCCCTGTCTACTTAGTATGTACCATCCCGGCATTTGCTTGGTGTGAGTGACCAAAAATCCTGGAAAATCGTCAATCAGGATAAGCGGCGTTGTGATCGTTCCCAGGACCTTCCAATTGCTAAGCCAACGCTCTACACACTGAACTACAGTCGCTTGTTAACTATTCACCGATATCAACGATTGTTCTATATTAAATGTTTGATTTGTCCGTGATATCGAAATCCAGAAATCGCACAGCCCTACTCTTATCTACAATTTTGGTCACCTAAAGTTGTTGTTATCTAACTGAAAGGGGAGTGTAGATTTTCCAGTTGAAACTTCGTAAACTAAACCAAGCGGTAAATTAATCGTTTACTTGTTACGGGGTTTCAACTGGAAAATCCACCAATATTTTTGCTTTCTATAATTAGGTAACAACAACTTTAGGTGACAAAAATTGTAGATACGGGATATCAATGCCCTCGATATGGAGCCAAAACGAGGACATCACGAAGGGTTGGAGGAAGAGCATTGGAAGTTTTTGAAATGTGGACATATAACGGACCAGCTGAAGAGAGAAAGCAATAACAGTACTGGAGACAATAAAGAAGATAAAATAGAAACTGATTAGGGCATTGGCTGCACAGATTTTACACTAAAAGATCAGTTAAAGATGTGGTTGAGAGTAAAAGAAGAAGACAAATCCAAATCCTTGATGACAGTATTAAGGTCGTATGCTGAGACAAATAGGAGAAGGAAAGATCGGGATTAATTGAGAGAGCTTACCGTGCCTTGAAGTACCTGTCGCTTTCGACAGAACACTAGGGTTATTTTTCTTGCAAGCGTGCTTTGCTTGCGATTTCGGTGAGTAGCCAATTGAAACACGTATTATACGTAGAACATGCAATAAAACAAGTGGATCAATTGGCTACTCAGCCAAATCGCAAACACAGTAACCAACGCACGCTTCCAAGAAAAGCAGTCGTAATGTTGATGACTTTCAAGTGCATGTTTTTATGTATTCAGGCAAATTGAATAATATTCTCTCTCGCAATTATTTCACACCAATAATGTTAGTTTCCAAAACTGATGTATTCCATTTTCGTTTGATGAACATCGCATATGAAAATAAAAATATTTTTCTATTTTCTCTCCTTAGCCAGGGTTTTAATTGAGGTATTTATATAATACCATTTTTTTTAAATTATATTTCTATATTAATAATAATTTTCAAAATTCTCCCTACAAATACTATTTCATCCGCATAATCAAATGTCAATGTAGCTTGGAGGATTACAGGAATAATAGTTTACGCTGGCTTACGGAACCTTTAAGTTCTAATTCATTTTTTATGGTTGTTAATGCTGTGCGGCCCGCTTTTTATTCTTTCAAATAACCTAAAGATTATTTACAAAATGTACTCTCCTCTGCACAGTATGGAATACTATTAACAAGTTATGTGAATAACTCAAGAATTTAGACATCAACGGGCCACATAGCGATAACAAGCGTAAATAAAAGTGAGAACCGAAAATGTTGTATTTATTGGATTATGCTGGAAGTGGATAAACGAGGTTAAATATTTCCTCTGGAGTCTATCGTTCGACATTAATCATTCACTCCATGATCATTACGTAGAGCTCGATGGAATATAGCCCAATGCGTTCCAACACTGTATCCCTACTTATTCCAGGTTATTGCCGGAACTTCACATAACTGATTCAAAAGCACAAAGATCGCCCTATGCCTTTCTTTTATTTTTGTAGGTAGATGCTATACTGTTTAAGAAAAGAAATGAAAGAAAATTAGTGGCAACGACCTGTATGAAGTAGGGCATTTAGATAATATGCGTTTGAAACAACGAAAGAGCGAGAGCAATTTGCTTATGACCTTTTAAGATGCATTGTAATTTAGTGGAAGAGTTCAAAGGTGAAAGAAATATCAAAGTTCTTAGGACTAAAACTCTCCGATGGCATGGAGGAACTAAGAGAGTTCTCTTGTTGAATACCACGTTCAATAGTGTCCTCGATATTGAAACAGTGGTATGTGTTTTCGTATTGTTTCCTTCCTTTTTATGTGTTGACGTGCGTAGAAAGTCTAAAAGAACAAAAAAAAAAAAAATCTTGTGTACTGGTAAATAAAAAAACGTCAGAACTAACAAAAGATAACTTTTCGTCGGCTATTTTTCATACTTCTTAAAACATTCTTTCGTATTCTGCTCCAAGACAAAGAGAAAAAGAAAACAGTCCAAAGCTCTTTGATTGAGGTTGCAATTTATTTTACAATGCTTTTCTATTCCTGCGGTAAGACAGACTACCTACTAGAAACATGTCGACTATTACGATGTTGCGGTTCCAGAACATTCAAAAATCATTTAAATATCATAAGAAAGTAAAGGCAGACCCATAATTAACACTAACAGTTGATATTTATCTTTTCCATTGACAAGCGAATACATTCCCAAGTTTCAAAGGTTCCCAAATCGCTACAAATTTGTCCTAGCTATGAAAAATAAGTGTTTCTGTCAATTTCCCAACATTTATGGCGCATCGACAAGGACACGTTTGGAAATGGACACACCATTTTATACTGAAAATCGAAAAACAAAACATGCACACAGAGACACTTTCTTTCTTCAACCAATTGATGTGAATGAAATGTTGTTTATTGAATCAAGACATGCTTGCTTCAACCGTAACAATCTTTTCCCCTTCATTACTGGAAAACTAAGCTGCGGAGGTAAATTTTGCAAGGAACGTTATTCTTGTCTCAGAATTAGACAAAGAATGTGAATTGAGTGAATTAATTAATTAACTGAATTTTTTACTATTGAAGGAACAGGTGTAAATATACCGTTCTTTCTTTTCTTTAATGATATACTGAAATCAACAGGTCCGTAAAGTAGTCTACCACGTTTCTACATCTCTGCGTTGGACTCTTGATTCAGATTCTCATATCTTGTTTCCTCCTTGAGATCTTCAATCACTTTTATTCTTCTTATTATTAAGAGTGCCACTCTCTGTTAGTTGTAGTTTTCAAAAGTACGAAGATTTGCGATTTGGTGTGGAATTATAAATGTCAGCGTGCAGTGTGCGAATTAACGGGAGGGATACCCGGGATTTTCCCCTCTGGCTAATAAGTTTCCCTCCCTGACAAATTTATTTTTCGTCCCTACCAGGGATAAATTTATTCCCCCTAGAAGATGATTCGATCAAGATTAGATAGAAAACCGGAACATTTTTATTTGGCAGAAGTTGAAACTATTTTAATACAAGGGTATATGAACTCTTACTGGCAGTTAAGAAACCTGTTTGGAAGTCATTTCTTTTGTGATGTTTATGAAATAGCTTATGTGAAAGATTTAGTATGATTGATTTGATTTGGTAACCTCCTGTTGGAAAATGGGACTCTCTTTCCGCTGGTCCAGTGGTTACCGTCGCTGACTGTTGATCGTGTGGTTCCGGGTTCGATTCCCGGCTCTGCCAAGAGATTTTTTTCCAGAGCGAGAGGGTCTAGAACGGTGCCCACTGTCCACCCAGCATGGTGATGCGATTGGGGAGCTGCTGTGAATAAAAGTCAGTGGCGATCACAGTTGAGAGCTTCGGCTTTCCTTTCCCAACACGTCTGGTCAGTGTGCGAGCAATAGTCCAATTCGTCCTTTCGAGAGAGGCCTCATCCAGTAGTGGATTGAATATGGCTGTGAGTTTTATATATAAATAAAAAGATATATATTATCTTTTGAAATCCGTGCGTTATGTTTTATCCCCCTGGATAAAAAGTTTAATTCGCACACTGTTTTGCCTCAAGTATGTTCAAATGTTATGAAGGTTTATTCGAACACTCCAAGAAAGCATTTTCGCTATTGTGTAGAAACATTAAAGTGATTTTTTTTTTGTCTAAAGCTTTTACACCACTCGACGCCTGCGAATTGTATTTTCGTATCTCAATACGGCAATGATATCGAATTAACTACAGTAGAAGTCCGATAGTCCGGCACGTTCGGGACCGGACCGGTGCCGGATTACCGAAAATGCCGGACTATCGGGCGGTACCGCTTAGTACTGGAGGCTAAGCCGTACAGCGAAAACAATGAACTGAACCTGTGTGTGGTGACAGCCGATTAAAGTCCGAACGCTTTCGATTGATTCCGCACAATGCTGATTGCGTCTAACAGTAGCAGACGCGTAGTGGACACTTCCGAGTAGTTCCGAACCGCGCCAAGCGCTTTCAACTGTCGTTCACAAGCGTTTACAGAAAAAAAACCTGGGATAGTGCCGGACAATCGGACGTTCCGGACTGTGATGGTGCCGAACAATCGGGCGTTCCGGACTGTTGGATGCCGGTTTATCGGACTTCTACTGTACTATGGAACTTTAAACAAAATACTACGCTGTAATACGTTAAAAACCTTTTAAAAATTCTAAAATATGACTTTGTTTGAAATCGTAGAACAAACAATAAAATCTAATTTGAGTTTTTTGGAACCTACAAAAATTCGGAGCGTAATCGCTGTATTTGTACTTACCATGAGACATAATATAGTTAGTCAATCTATGTAATAGGAAATGGATTTCCTCCTGGATTTGAGTTATGGAATTTGCTTCTAGTTTTTAATGGATAAATCACTGTTTCGTTACGCATGAAATATGATCCGAGAAACTTGCTTGCTAAGGGGACTGACACTTCTGCAATTCTTAATTCCAGATGCATCTTACTAGAGTTTTGCCGGGCCAAGTAAGATGCTTTGTACCACAGTCCATTCAATACAATATCACGAAAGAGACATTTTCAATCTTTTCTAGAATGGACCGTAGTGTATTGATGTACAATAGGCCCTCATCGCCTAAGGTCTCATTACATCGGGATAAGAAATCCTTTGAGATTTCTTCCGGCAGGTTTTATTCCAAAGGCGATGACTCCCTTCCTGCCGTTGCCCTCGATGCAATGTCACAGACCTAGTTAAGTGCAGAAATTTTAAATGTCAAAGACGATACCGACTGGAGTTTCAATGTCGGTATCCCTCGCGTCCGAACCCTCTTTAGGAGCATATAGGATACATCTTGAATTGTCAGCGGAATACCCCCTGGTCTCTCATGGTGATCTGTCCTTATGGCAAATCATCAGAGAGACCAGGGAAAGAACTCTCCTGACAATTCAGGATGTTTCGTCTCAAGCAGAACCGTACCGAAAGTTAAAAAAACTAAAGATATTTCTTAGTAACAGCTGTTTATTGTTGTAGAACAATCATGTGTGAGTGGAACAATTGTGACATCAACAATACTCAATCTTATTTTACATTTGATTTATAGCAATGATGTTAGAGCAATAACACAAAGAATTTATTACAAGTTTTAAGAATATGTTAAAGCATCTGCAGAGAGGCTGTGAAGAACATGGATTGAAAATAAACGCAAAGAAATCTAAAAGAATTGTAATAGGAACAAGTGGATCCACCTCAAATATCAACAACAATGGAAGCGAAAAGGTAGAACACCTATCCGGTTTCAAGTATCTCAAATATTATTACCAGTGAGAATACGAAATACGAAAAAATAACATCAACAACGAAACATAGACATGAAGCAGAATGGATCAAGTCAGAAGATGCTGAATGCGGAAGTGCTGAAGAGAGTAACAATACTGGAGGTGATAAAGAGAGAGAAACTGGTTAGAGCATTAGCTGCATAGAGAGTGAACATTGAGGCATATAAATAAAAGTATGAACAAGAAGAATCCAACACCTAGACAATATTAAGGAAGATAAATCTATGCTGAGGCAAAAAAGGAGAGTTCTGAATGGAGAAGGCCTAATGTGAGTTGAAAGACAGTTTTCAGTACAACATCAATAATAATGATGTTGACTCCCCGAATCAAGTAAAAGATCAAAAAACACTGAACTGCTGAACAAGACTATATTATTCATAAAAAATTAAATTACATGTAACGTTTCGACCTTCTAGCCAAGATCCTCATCAGACATACACTGAGTCTGTACAAAAAATACACACATATAAATACATGCCCAAAAATCTACCTGCTCGCTCATTGGCCGAAACAAGCAGCCAATCAGGGACGCCCGATCAAGCAGCCTCCCCATTGGCTGGAACAATCAGCCAATCAGAGACGCCATAAAACATCCCATGTTAACAAAAGAGAATCAACATGAAGCAAACATAGAAACCCCTAACACCTCATTTAACATACATATCCCTGTGTTTGTCAACAATAATCTTCCATTCTTTATTAATGCTAAAACCTTTAGTCCAGTTCATTAAGTTCTTA
>JAGDQP010041859.1:0-16750 GCA_022664845.1 Lepisma saccharinum | reverse complement strand
ATTGTAACTACGACCAGAAGTTTTTCGTCTGTGCAAGATTAACTGTAAGAACGAAGTATCTTTAATTCTTTCGGAAAGTAAACCTTAAAAGTTAATTTCTTGCAACCTTACAATTGAGCTACATTAATTTGAAGTTACTAAATTATATAGTAATATTAGTCAAATGTTAATAATACTATCTAAGAACAATACAAAATTTTTCATTCAAAGATTGAAAGAAATTACTTACTTTTTGTAGTGCACAGCCTACGAAGGTTATAGAGGACAAGCAATATACTTCAGATACTGGAAATCGCTTGAATATATAATCTCTGTTTAATAAAGAACCATACATTTGTGCAGCTTCAAAATGTATATTTTCAGACACCGTTTTTCCGTTTAAAAACTAGAGGAAACAAATATTATAAATATTAATGTCTAATAATATATTTTATCGATAAATCTCATAGATAGGCAATTTATACGAGTAGTTAAATATTATTTGAAACCAAATGTTTCGTAAAAGAAGTAATTCATATTTAAGTACACAGAGTGGCGAAGGAAAATTGCTAGTATCCATTACAATATGTTTTTTTTTGTATTGTGAGTAAAAACAGGAACTTTATGTAATATTGAAGTTCATATACATATATAATTCCTCCACAGCAAAACGGCGGAGATTTAAATTTCTTATTCCGGATAATTATAATGTTTCGCAAGGAAATCTTCTGTTCATCAATGTTCTCTTCAACTCACTTGCTCGGTGACGCGAGAGTTACTGAGCGAGTGAGAATCTGAAGAAAATACACTGTCAAGTTGAAGATTTAATACAATATAGAACAGGTGTGCCCACCGACCCCATGGTTATGGGCGCAATCCACCCAAGCAAGTTTATTCCTACCATGCAAGATGAAAATATTACACATAACATTTTCAATAGGCTTGTGAAAGTGCATTTCAGGCAATATATAAATAACAGTGATTTTTGCTGTTTATTCATCAACGTAACCAAAAAAAGTTTGTGTGCTTTTTGGCAATAAGAAACAGAAAGGTATGCATGAAAACACACTTAGCCCCCAAAGTAATCTCCATCGACATCTAGCACCTTTTGCTAATGTTTCTGTAGTTGCGCAATGTCCTGCGGGAAACCAGGAGATCTTGGACGCAAAGAAGGCCGTGAGTGCCTGCCACAAGTATTTCCCATTGACGAAGGACTACCCAGTAAAGTAGTTGTCCAGGGAATTGAAGAGGTGATACTCTGTTGGTTGAAGCTCCGAGGAGTGTGATGGATAGAACAGTGAGTAGAAGAATACAGACTGTTATACAATTTTAAACCTGTTGCTAGCATTAACCACCAGACCTAGCAGGCTGATGTTTTGAAGGACAATTCTAAAGGAGTAGCAGGAGGTGATCTTGGGCAGAGGTGGTTATAGAAAGCATAGAGCTGGAATGAAGTTGATATGAAATTGATTACCGATTTGAATAAATCAACATTTTTCATTGTCATCCGCCATTGCGCAACCGGCATGTAGTTGTACTGTTGCCGCCAACCGCTCGCCGATGGCCGTCCCGCGCCGTTTGCGAAAACCCGGTGTCAACAGCCCGAGAAACGGTAGAACGCGATGCGGTAAGTTAAATTTATTATAGAATTCTATTAAGAACATAACTTTAACTTTGGGGTGGGCTTCATGATTTTATTTTGACGCAGAATAGTGATACATTCACCTTCAACGCAGACTGTACATATCGGTGACATGCACGACTTTTTTACTCTTACATCTTTTATTATTCGTTAGAAAGTATTTATCCGTATCACATATTTCGATGTTTGGGAATATGAACTGTGCAAGGACAGAGTTGTTTGTTTGTACCTTTTGTGCAGGTGTTCGTTCATTTTTGTTTGTGATATTGTTATGCTCAAAAACATGTTAGAACAAACTATTTTACACATTAACTTATCCAAGAATTTGAGTGTGCAGCTGTTACTTAATTTATGTTTGTGCCATTGTTATAATTGCGTACTTAATATAAGTTATTTCTGCGCATTCTTTGATGCCTGTCACATAGCAGGTGTTAATAGAACACGTGGAATCTTGTCACTTAGGAACTAGGTCATAATGTGTTAAGTTGCTTTACTTTAAACATGTTGTGTACAGTTGTGCTGTAGTTATGATACTAGACATTAGTAAAAGTATCATGCATTCTTACGAAGACTGCCGCTTGTTGGAAACTGAAAATTCAATGTCGGAGAATCAGACATATTTCTCAGTATTTTCCGCAGTGCCCAAAATTAGAAGTAGAATTTAATTCAAAAAGTGATGACCAATATTTTGCCTCTAGTGCTAAGGAAACTGATAGCGTTGTGCAGAACAGTGAAGTTCATCTACCACAATGTGTTCTAGTGAAATTGAAAATTCATGCAGATGTTTGAAATACTAGATTGATGATCAGTGTATTTTTGAAGCTATCAAAAATTGGAAATATAAACACAATTTGTCCCTTATTGTGTGCTGAATGTTTCTATAATGTGCGCAATCACCAGAGACACCGTTGTGTTACACAATCAGTAGATGAACAAATGTGTTTGAGGAGACGTACATATAGACTGATAATGGATGCTGTGATATTTTATATTTATCATGCGTATAATTCGGAACATGTATATTTCGATAGTGTTGAAATTTTTTAATATTTTCTTCGCAAATTACTTTTGCTGAGAGTGGATGAAGTAAAGACAAAATTAATTAAGAAAGATGGTCATGCATAACCAGATAGTGAGTGAATTTACTTTTAACAACTTTGAACATGTGAACTTATAAAAGTGTTTCTGTTTACAAGAAAAATGTAAATAATTAAGTGTTTATGTGATCGCACAATGTTGAGCAATATTTAGCATTCGCGTTAAGCTAGCTTCATTTTAACCTTCACAAAGTTTTTTTTAAGTTTTGAATAGACCATAATTTATATTTAAGTATTATACATTTTATCCCACAAGTTTTATGCTGTAGACAAGCTGAGACTTGTTTTCTTTGAATTTTCTTTCTTTCACATGTTTAACGTTCAATGGAATTGTAGGAGCGAGTTGAATCTTGTTGTTTACGCAGGTGTTCAGTGATCTAGTTAAAATTAAACATTTAGTCTTGCTGTAACAATGGCGCAGAACGGCAGTGAAAATACCATTGAGGCTTCATTATCCGTCAAATCATTTTCACTTTCCTCTGCACGTAAATAATCCCAATCACAAGAAACTCAATTCATCTCCTAAACTTGATGACGAGGCACTACAGAGAAAATTAAGCACAATATGTTACATGGCAGCTTGATACAAATGGGTGTTAGATTTGCAAGGAAGTCCTAGTAAGTCACCTAAACTTGTAAAGAAACTATCAGTAAGGTTTTCTGTCATAGTTTGGATATAAATGAACAGGAAATTATTTAAGTTTTATTCCACATGTACTAATAAGTTACAGCTTGTTCTGAACATCAAAGATAATTCCAGTGAAGATATGTTTTCCTCAGCAAACATCGAAAGGTGTAAGACAAATAAGAGTTGTTCAACACAAGATGTTGTATCTTGTTCCCCGAACACCTATGTTGTAAAACAAGGAAAATTTCAGTCAAGCAAAGAATGTAAAACAAAAATGTGAAAAAAATAAAGTAACACTTGGACAGTAAAATTCCTGGAAAAACCGGAACACGTCCTAACACGCTCCGGCCATCAATAGAAGAGAAACAATAAATAGATCGTTAAATGTCGTTTAACTTCTGCTGGTGTCAATAATGCGGCAGACATAAATGAAGCATGTTCTACCATATTTTTGAGCATGAGAGTGTGAGAAAGAAGAATTAAATAACAAGTTAAAAACATGTTATAAATTCAAAAAGCCCTTGTTTAAATAAAAAATTAATAACTCCGTAGTTGATCGGTGTATTAAAGTTAGAAAATATATAATTAAACCTTATTTTAAGAAACTTATTTTTTCTATTTCACAAAGTGAAACGTTCTTCAGTAAATATTTTCTTAGAAGGTCCTAATTGAGATTTTACTTGTTTAAGTTAGAATTATAACTTAATATTAATATCCTTAAACTTTAAATCAATATTAGAAAGTTTTAAACATGTAAAACAAAACACTGATTTTGTAAGTATTTGAATGTCCGGGAAATATACTTTCTAATGTATGGAGACTAACGTTTTTCCTCTTGAACATCTTTTTATGTCCAGGAAGCAGGTGTTTTTTCTTTTCTCACTTGTTTATACTCATGAGAATAAGTTAGATCTTGTTCCTTTAAAAATGCTTTATCTCACATCCTTTTGATGTTCGCCGTATAACAGGTGTTTGCAGAGCAACCTAGAACTTGTTATTTTAAGATTTTTTAGGCTTTGAGAGGGAAAGTGAATTGATCCGTTAGTGACGACGGAAACGTTAATGAAAGTTTCCTCACATCTGGTTTTACATTTACCATGAATTTTTTAGAAGACGTCACCGTGGATTGAGACAAAGGACCCTTGACGGATAATTATTCATCATCTCCGGCTATTTCTGGCAATGCATCAATGCCAAGTATGGAAGTGGTATTTATGTCAGATAATGATGAAAAATATTATAGTTTAAATGCAGAGGAATGTGAAAGGAGTGTGGCGGATAATGAAGCTGCATCTGTAATGCGAAAGGGGAAGTTATTCCGGATAACGTGAATTCATGTCGCTGTGTGGAAAATATAATTCATGAACTATGCATTCTAATCTGCCATCACTGCTTTTATAATATTCGTAATGATCTGTATTATGATTGTGTTACTGTATCAGTTGATGAAGAATATGCGGTACAAGGACCTACGTGGGAAGTGATTACGCATTCTATTAACTTATTTTCAAATTTGCAAGAGCTATATTTCCAGACATCATTTAGTTATTAGTATTGATATTTTTGAATATTTTTGCGCTGATTAGTTATACATAGTGAGAGACAAGTTAACTCAGAAAGGCATTAATGCTGTGCCTCCTATTTAATGAAAGTGTAAGTAAGCATTTAAATTTTTATGATTCTCTGAAGAAATTTGAAGTTGCTGAAAAAGCGAAAGTACAGGTTTACTTTAACGAGTGAATGATTTACATAGTGTCATTTTTTATTTTTTCTATGAAAAAATTGAAGCTTTTAAAATAAAGTCTACGTTTAGTTTTTATACATAAAAGTTTGTACAATCTTTCAGATTGAAATAAAAGGAAAGCGAATATGAAAAGTGTTATTCTTTGTTGAATTCATATAAAATTTTGCAAATCATGTAGAATATATAGTTTAAGTTTGAAATTCTTACCTAATATTAGAGGCTTTAAGAAACTTTTCTATAATTATTTGTAAAAAATTTGAACGTAAGCTGATCTACCAGTACAATACATTAGAAATACTAAATTGTTTAACATACTATACTTAGAGAGAAACTACTAATATTATGCATACACACTACTATGAGTTGGATATTTAGGAGATAATCATATTTTTATAAATACACTTAATTTTTCTAAATTTTAAAGTTTGAGGATGCATAATTATATTTTACAGGTTTTTGATTATAAAATTGAAGTAGTTCTATTTTATTTTATACCATCTCATTTATACGAAAATATCACGTAAGTTTAGATATTCTCTTATATTTAGTTCCTCCAGGTGTGAACAGTTTTTGAATGATAGACTAGTAATGAAAAAGTTATGAGAACACTATAATTTTAAACTTAATTTCAACTTTTCAATTTTTATCGTTTAGCATTAGCTAAGGTTATGTATGAGTAAAAGTATATGATTAAAATAATTGTTTGTGAATCAAACTAAATTCGACAGCATTGACACCATACCTTGGAAAATGTGACGCCACTCGATTTTGTGCCTGTTAATGTGCCGTGGGCGCCGAAAAATTCAGTAAATGCAGCTTTTGTCAATGTCACGCCAACTAATGTTCCGCCAAAAATAAACACTGAAACCCTATGTACAGACATTCACTAACACACCTTGTCACCCATGATACATTCTAATAAGTAAAAGTTAATATATTCTCATAACAATATTTTACATTTATCATTTGAACAATAGTATTTCCTAAAGCAAATGTTCAAACTTATCTGTGTTTTCAAGCAGATTCTGTAACATTATCTCTCTCTCTCTTTCTCTTTGTTCCTCTTTTTAATTCAGTTTCTATCCTGTGAAATGAATTCTTTTTTTTCTCTCTCTCTCTTTATCTTTGTTCCTCTTTTTAATTCAGTTTCTATCCTGCGAAATGATTTTTTTTTCTTTCTCTCTCTCTCTTTCTCTGTACATATATGTTTCTGTTTTGTCTAACTAGTTTTCTTATTTGGTTGTGGTTCAGCCACTCCTTACATTAAATAAATCTGATATACAATTGTGTTATATCCTGCAGACTCGCATAAGTAAAAAGCATGGTACATAAATTCTACTATTGTGTGTGAAGCGTAATGTTTATGATCATTAGGTCTTACCTGAAATAATATATGCCTGTGAAACTTGAACATTGAATGCCCTAATGACGCAAAGACAAAAAGTCAGGTAAGAGCATTGCAATAACATAGGATGAGACATATTAAGAGAAATGAAGAAACTTATGGAGCAAATTGCGTAGTTATTAACAAATTCAGATTCTTTTTCAATTTTCCATTTCAAATTTAAATGAAGATGAACCGGGCATATACTTAGAGGAATACATGAGTGATATATCCACTACATAACATTCCTAGAGACGACGTTCAAATGCAATGGTATTCTTTTCTATTTTTTAAACAACATTTCTCTTTCACAAGATGACCTTTACAGTACACCTACATATGTGAAAAGAGAAAAGCGTGTGGTCACACAACCGCCTTTATCTTTTAGCAGAAAAATGGCTGAATATGCTCACGTTAATTTATCTTAAGAAACTTGAGATTTCTAAAAGAACAAGTGTAAAAATTATCTCCAAAAGAAACTACATGGAAACAGAACTAGAATAGTTCTGTTCTCAGGAAGTAATACATAATTTATGTGCAAAGTTATAAGCTATGTTCACCGTTAAATATAGTGTAACTCCTGGCCCGCAACATGAAAAATATACTTAGCAGAAGTTCTCTAATAACAAAATTAATGTATGAATCCTAGCCTCTATAAATGAAACATTAAAAATCCTAGAAATGGTACTCAAACAGTTTTCTCTGAAAGAAACACTAATTATGGTTATAATTACTAAAACTAAGGCCAAGATAATAAATTTAAGGCAGTCATACAATTACTTTCAAAGATCCTAGGAAATACTTTTTCACAAAACAACTAATATTTCATTAATTCTGTATCCAACTACAAGCAAATTTAAATCAAAAATTTCAATTTTATTTTAAGTCCTTTAAACACATTTCGCTCACATCGTCAATCAACCTCAGGGCCCTTTGTTTACAAAGCGTGTCGGACATGTCTCTCATCCAATCAGATACAATTTGAATGGTCACAAATTCAAGAATTGTACTGAAAATCTAGCTGCAATTATCATAGTATATACTATAAAGTGCCTGTATTTCAAAACTTGAGCATTCAGCGGTCCATCTTATAATCTGACAAGGCTTGGTTTAATTTGTGTAATACTATAGATAATTTACTGTGATTTCAAAATAGCATAAGAAAATACCTTCCTCGCTTAACCCCTTCCCTGTGTTCGGCGTTTTATTACGCCCATGGTCAATCTAGCACTTACGGTAATTTCCTCAGTGAAATCCTTTCCGTAGTGTGTAATTGTTTGAAAACTTCTGCGCATAGCTTACATCAGTTTTGTGTATATATTTGCTTCCTCTGCTTTTAAGGACCACTTATTATTGTATTCACTATTATTGTTAATACATCATCATCATGACAATCACAGTCATTATCATCCCTATCATCATCATTTCAATGTTGCTTATTTCTTTCGTATTATTACTGAATGGAAAGCTCTGAGCACAAGTCCCTGAAAAATGAGAATTGCCTAGAACAACCACACTTCATCTGTGTACCTATCGCTGCACGCAAAATGTCGGCTTCTTCTTCTTCAGGAGGCCTGTTTTTTGCAACATCGTTTGACTTCCAAATCTATTAGTTTCAAGCACAATCAACTGCACAAGATCATCTGAGAAATATAACTTCAACAATTCAAGAGCATTATCCTTATCATCCACATGTACTTGCAAAACCACTATTGTTACAAAACACTTCTGGTAACACGCGCGTATGTAGTCTTGTCCACGAGGTACCAGCAACATATTCCATTTCATTCCTATCGTTTCCATCAGAATCAGAGAAATCAGAAATATCGTATAAAGAGAGAAGATGCTGTCGTCATCTTCAACAACACGTTTCTTACTTGCCATTGTATTCTGCAATTTATGTACATGAACACACAGGGCTTCTCACTGCTTCAGAAACGAATAGCGGCAGAAAGAGAATAAACATATATGCATTAATACATTTTAAACAGGCCACAGCTAATAAAATATTGTTTTCTTCTTGTTGTTGTTTTGGTACAGCTTCATGCACGAAAAACCTTCATACACTTCATAAATACTTATAGTGGTGAGATATTAAAAAACACGTATTAATTCGTTCAACACAGGCAAATCAACTACACTACGTACGAGAGCGTATTATTACACCTAACACAAAATAAGCTACGATTAGGGGCGTATTATTACGCCAAACACACTGAACAGAAGACTTCAGTCAGAAAATTACACAAGAAAAGGGTTAAAGAAACGAAGTTAAAGCTGGAAATATAGTAACAATTGCAAAGGTTATGATCCCTTCATAGTATTTTACCTAGGCAAGTATTAATACTTATAAAAGAGCTTCTTAATAGTGACAATTGCAATGCTCAAATACGAACAAAAACATAATATTTTCTCTTCTATCGGATAATGCATCTATGATGTTTCGTACAGCTAGGTCTAACTGCATGAAAGTCGAATATCCTACAAACTTTCAATAATGGATCTTTTAATAAATTTAAACATATAATCGGAATCTCTGACGGATAATCCATGATACCTAAAACTTATGAGAACTTCAAAAAAGTTTATTTATCATAATTTCTCCTAAGGATTTATTTAAATTAAGAATGATACTTCAAATATTTCTCAGAATATTTCAGAAATATTCAAAGTACATTTTATAAATATTCTGCAAATACTGCATTGCAAATATATTTGAATACCCTACTGGTTTTCTGCCTAACCTTACTAACTATAGATTAAATGGTTCTGGCTGTAATTCACAATGTTGTAAGCTATGTGACTCAGCACGAAAGTATACTGTACATCTTAACAACAGCTGGTAGATTAAAAGTTTTCATATGTTGCTTACTGAAAATAAGAACAGAAACAATACTTTTTTTATTTCAAGGAGACCTTAATCAATAGTCAATCGTATATCACATGGTATAAACAGTATTTTCTTTTTGGGATTTTATACAAAAAAATAATCACTTCACTTCTGAGAAAAAATAATTCAATTGCAACAAAATGTAAAGAACTACCAACGCTGATTTTAGAGCGCACAATAAAAATTTAAGTGTAGGAATCTTTCTTTTCTAAAACTATCTGGTTTCAGTATTTTCACTTCAACAAAAGAGTAAGAATGTGTGGCGAAGAAAGTATCTTCAAGAAGTAATGCAACTGGATTCATCATAAATAAATCCTGTGGTAAACGTTTATTACTACAGTAAAAAAAAATCACTCTAAGACTTTATAGTAAAAGGCTGTAAGATCCGGGTGCATAGAAAAGCTATCACAAGATTTAGCAGACTTGCAATGTTTATTGAAAAAATATCCTTTGAAAATATTCCCTGTATCGACAGATCTAAATTATGCAAGTATTTTAATGTACTAAAATGTAATTTTTAATGTGTATTTGTTCAAGCCTAGGAAAGACCTGTCCCACCATATAAAAATTCAATTAAAAGTCATTTTAATTCTTACACTTCGAAAGTCAACTAGTTCTAATAATGAATTGGAGCTGCTAAAAATCTTTAACTTTTACTCTTCCAAGCTTTCAACTACATTTTATCGAATAGTTGCAGTAAATTTCGAATAAATTTAATTTTGAAATGATCATAGATAAGTATTATAAATAGAAAATGTATCTTTTCCCTTTCATAGGAAATAATTATAAGGATTCTTATTACAGACTTTCGGTAAACTTTATCTTTTTATATGGGCCAGTCTAGTAACTTTGGACGTCGGCCCGTCACGATTCGCCTCTAGCTGTTAAAATTCACACCAATGCCCCTTCCGGGACTTGAGCCCGGGACCTTCGTGTCGATGGCCTATCGTTGCAGACCGCTCTGCCACCTGGCCTCCAGTCCATCCTTTCGAGTTTCAGCCGTAATTTTTTAAATACTTTTGCCAATTTTGTGAGAAAACACGCACATCTAGTGTAGGTACACTGGTCGCAAATTTATAAAGTTTGCGGTAAGCGACTGTTATGCAAAATATTTAGTGATAATAGCTGCCACGTTAATTTATCGGTCATTGTCAGTTCCGCTCAGTTTGCAATTAACACGATCGTTTGGATTATTGCGACCGGGTTACACCGGGTACAATTAATTTCGCGCTAACGACCAGCATTTGGTAAGCCACTGGTTAGCAGCGTTTCGTCAACGGATAGAAAATGGTCGCAGGCGGTCGGCAAATGAATGGCAAACCTTTGAAAATTCACTTGGTCTCGGCGTTCCGTAAAACGAATAGGGGTTGGCGTTCGGGAAATAGGCGGCGATACACCTTGGCAAGCTAATGACAGCCGGTCATTCACGTTCAAACCGGGGCATCAGCAACTGTGTCTGTTTAAAATGTTATTTCAGCAAACTATTATTAGTAATATTATTATTATTATAAACAGCTAAAATATTGTACATATCCCTTGTTCTTACTCGATTTTAACGGTCAACAACATTTCCATGTTAATCTGCTACCCAATCATTGCTAAACCAGCAAATCAAAGTTGTGGGTTCGAATCCTGTCTGGGGCATTGTAATTTTAATTCTGGATATTATCTACAGTTTCCATATAAAATAAAGTATACGGAAGCTAAATTTTCACCTTAGACTTTTAACCAATAGCCAGTAAGGCAGTAATCCAAAGGTTTCGAGTTGGAATCTCGCCTGCGGCATGCATATTTTAATTTCAAATTTTATTTACAATATCCATACAAAATAAAGTATATAAAATCAACTTCAGCTGAGTATTTCCTTTAACGCTTTGATGCTAATCCATTAAGAAAAATCACCAAAGGTGCCAAACATTATGTTCTATCTTGCTCCGCGTCGAAATATTGACCACGCATACCAAGCTCCTACAAAGTCTACTTCCAACGGTAGTTTATAAAATTTCTATTAAACATATGCCAAACATCGTATGCGTCACAATTGTGATGTAATATCTTACGGAATTGTGAAGTAATGCCTCTAAATATCATGGTTCTAAGACTACCAATCCGACCTAAGTAAAAGTTGCCTAAATTGTTCTCATAAAACAACTTTAGTACATAAATATAAAATATATACAAATAGTGGATTGCTTCACGAGAATAGAGTGTGCATGAGAATCCCCCTGTAATATCTCAGGATTCTCCCATCTCTTCCCACTTTCTTTATTTTATTAATTCAACGTTTTAAAAATTCATACGGCCTAAGTTAATGATGCCTTAAGACCAAAACAATTGAAATAAATAATATGAAGACAAAAGACTATTAAGTTAATTATTCTGAATTCGTATTCACATTCTTAGTGGCCTGTCCTATGTCAGCCCAAGCCTGAGATTCCTTAAGCTTGATGGAAAATATTTACTTCGTATTTCTTGTAAAAACATAATGTAAAGTAAAAATAATTATATCTTCCCTATGCTGGAGTAAATAATATTACTTAAGCAAGGCAAATACTTGAACGGAAAATCTTAAATAAATATATTTTATTAAACAACAAAGGAGGCATGAGCTAAGTAAAATTTCTCAACGGTGTAAGTTAATCAAAAGTGCAATAAGCATATTTTATATGAATCCCCAATTCCTGTTATCCATAGCATGTCCCGGGTTAAATTCGTGATGTGTTCTCAAACAGTGTGCGGTTGAATCGACGTTCAGTCAAGATTATGACGCAACTACAGAACCTGATATCAATAAAATAGTGGCAATCAAAGTGTCAAGGGTTTTTCTCTGAAAATTCCGCCAAATTTCTATTATAAGGATGGTTTCACCTATTACAATCAAATTGAATAGCAAAATCTGCTTTATATTTATGGTCGGCTTCTTAAGGTAAAATTATTAAGCATACGAATGTAACTGAGAAATATGATAGTGCTGGCTCCACATCCCGCATTAATATAAAATATATATTTAACTATGAAGCAGCCCAAACAACACAAGTACCCATGTTAAAGTGTATTTCACATTCTTACGACATCATCTTCAACTAATAAAAGGCAATGGAAAATCATCCCCAATTCACCTTGCTCTGAAACCTTTGGGCAGAACACCCATCATTATCGTTTTTAATAATTTAGCAAGCACAAAACAATACAATTCATGAACAAAAAACTATATTTTATTTGAATTCTTCCGTAGCCTTAGTGTCTCAAACTAGGGATCCACGTGTTCAAATCGCGAAGTCGACATCAAATTTTTCCAAAGAGTTGGAGGGTACAGCAACACGCACTCTGTATTATCATGAATTACATATTCCATTATGGTTTTGTTCCTACATTCTTTCCACTTACTCTATTCAGGCTTATGTCCTATAGGCCATAAGTAAATTTCATCAGAGAGTTAAGAGAGGAGATTCAATTATAAATATTTTAGTATGGACAGAAAGCTTCAAAAATTAAAATGAAACAAGCGATCCCGAATTTGAATCGGTCGAAATATGAATATTTCTGATTCTTGATATTAACTAAAATATCATTCAGAGGTCAAAGTTAAAATGTCGTATTCAAAATTATCTTCAATATATCACTATCTAATAAAAATATAAGATGATTAAAAATAAAGTACTTACTCTTCCACTCATCATGATGATCTTGTAAGACAACTTTTAAGTTGCAAATAAAGTCAAAACAAAATTCAATGCCGAGTCGATCAAACACTTCTCAAAGACAAAATCAGTTAAACAGTAAAGCCAGGAGCTCGACATTTATATAAATGTAAAATCGTCTGGAATTTTCTATAGCGTCTTGCAGTAAAACTAAATATTCAAAAAGGTCTCGAACATTCTCGCAGAAAACGATTCAAATTCGTTTCATTTTTTCTAAAAACTTTTCCCAAAGCACCCCACCTGTAAAACAACTAAACATTCCTCCTACCAACCCCTGTTTTCTGAACAAAAAGGTAGGGACTGAAATAAACCTCTTGTTTTCAATTCATTGTTGTTTAAAATATTCTGATGCAGAAGAAAGAAAAAAACAAAATACAGAATTAGAGTTGTAAAACATTTATGCCGGCGTAATAAAATCAAATTGCCGGTTCCTCATAATGTAAAGTATATATTTATTTGTTCTAAAGATTTGCTTTTCAATTTTCAAAAAATAATTAGCTCTGCTTTCACATTCTGTTTTTCTTTACAGGCCTTGCCACTACCAAGTGCTGGCAATAAAACAATCAAGGTCCTAGTCACAATGAGCGCAGCACCTGAAATTTTCTAAACAGACAAACTAAACTCCTCCACGGTTCTTTTGTTAACAACACCCACTTTAAAATAATAATAATACGGTTAAGTTTTATTACAGACCGCCCGAAAGAAAAGACGTCAATACAAACAATACATAAACGAAAACACAGTTTCCAGACTACAACCAGTATAGGAAGCTGCTCAAAAGACAAATTTCCAGAAATATCTGGAAGTGTGTGTTTGAGATGCCTCTTTTCTATTACAAAAACAGCGCAAAAATATTAACCTATTGCAATTCTTAAGCCTCAGTTAAACAAGACAACTTTATTCCTTAACAAGGTATAGAATAATCTCGATATTCCAAAGTAACACGTTATAGAGGATTCATTTACATTCAACGTGAGAAATCTCAAAATATTTCTTAGTAAAATTATGACAATCTATTAACATAACTGTGTACACTGAAAAAAATAACATATAATAAAATTCTAATTTTCTCAGTTATTAATAATCCCAAAGGAATAAATCTAATTTCTATGGAGTTCTCACACTATGATCTTAATCCACAAGCCTGCAAGGTGACACACACTGTAGAAAATCAAAATTCAAATTTAACCTATCGCGTCGCGTTGTACGGCGCGGCCGCTTCAAACCGGGTCTTACGGTTTCACGATCGGCATGCGGCCGTATCATTAGCTGCGGAACCACAGCGATCGGTAGGCGGCAATTGTACAACAACATGGTAGCAGCGCAATGGCGGATGACAATAAATAACATTCGATTTATTCAAATCGATAAACATTTTCATATCAACTTCATTCAAGTTCTATGCTTTCTATAAATACTTCTGCCCAATATCATCTCCTTCTACTCCTCTAACATCGTCCTTCAACATCCTCAGCCTGCTAGGTCTAATGATTAAGGCTAGAAACAGGTTTAAAATTATAGAAAAGTATTTACAGTGTTTTACAGCTAAGACTCTGTATGTTATCCCTGTCCATCCGCTCCACATGCGACCTGGCACTTTTGGCAATAAAAATACAGTACCCTGAGATTCACCCTTGGTGGCTCCTTGTGCTCCAGTGCTTGTTGAACACGTTCCAACTACTGCGAGTATAAGTTTCCAGTGATGATTTGGTCCGTCATAAACATCTCGCAGTGCACCCACCACTTGGTGATTAGTCCACCAGATACAGAGCATGATCTTGCGTGGGTGTAGAAATGGTCTAATAGTGTGAAGCACAGGGTCTCACGGTGACAACCGATGTCTGTTTACGCTTGGTAGTCTCATACGGGACCCACGTTTCGTCACTGGTGAGTACTCGATCGAACATTGGCGTATTGCGTTGCCAAAAAAAAGCAACGACAAACAGACTGTCACTAGTCATTTTAAGCTTCCGATAAGGTTTGGGGTATCCACATGCTCAACTTTTACGCCTTTCCTGCGGTGCAGGTGAAGCTTATTTCATCACAAACTTGGAACGTTCGGCAATCTCACGTTTCGCTGCTGTTCTGATCTATGGTCGCCTTCCCGAGACTATGGGCGCCCTTAGCGGAACTCATCACACAGGGACGAATCTCCCAGCTTGAATTTCTAGAACCAATGCCTGGTGGTAAGTTCTTTCACAGCATTATCCCCAAAGGTTTGATGTATTCAGTGACTAGGCTGCGGACAAACCCACCTTAAAGTCATAAAACAGAAAACCCCTAGTGATCAGTTTGGTCAACTCTGCTTGTCTTCGCCACTACTTGAGCTATGACTCTTGTGAATACACAAATCGCCTGTTTTGGTCTTCGTTAATGTTTCCACTTCCAGTCCGATCGCTTTTTCAGCACCGGAGGTATTTATTCCAGTACCAGCGAACACCTCTTCCCATGAAACCTCAGAAACGGCAATACATTTTTCGGCTACCTTGTAATGTTATGCCTATTTTAAGCAACACTAATGAACTAATAGTCAGTGTTAGGTTAGGTACTTGTTTATGGTACCTAGGTACAGGTACTAGGTACAAGTTGACCTAGGTACAAGTTGGTAAATGTACCTAGGTACAGGTACTGTTAAATGCACCTAAGGTACTTTTTAGGTACTTTACCCAGTTACTGCTAAATAGTGCTGGAAATGATATGAAGAACTAAGAGGATGCTGATTGATTAGAATATTACTCCCACATCTTTACTTGTAATAAAAATTATTATTATTATTATTATTGAGCAGAATAGGTTCAGCCAGGGTGTGCTGTGTTATCTAAGCATTGTTAAAAAAATACGGACATTTTCATGCACCGTACTGTACATCGATAATAGTTACAGGAATCAAAACAACGGTAGGCGTCAGATAAAGCAGAAATATAATTACTAAAATGATAAATCATTAATAGAAATGTTTTTCTTCCACATAAGTAAATCTTTCACAACGTTTTTGATTTACATATATTTTACGTATTTTTTCGAAAGGGCATTCGATGCTGAACATAAGCGGCGTCCATTTGATTCTTGATGCTGTATACAGGGTGGTAATGTAATACACCGACATTTTGGAGGTATATGCAAATGAACTGTAGAGGTTCAAATATCAAATGCAACTGATGGTAGAAAATGATGTGGCATGCTATCGTCAAAGACTTAAAAGCTGTTCCATCTAAATTTGCATATTTCGAAATTTTGCATTGATTGCGCAAGGGATTTCTCAAAGGAAATATCTAATTTGAAGACATTCTCTGAAGAAAAGTCGCAAACGGATTATTGTTACCAGCTGGGAATTCATTTCGACTCACCTTTACCTCAGAAAATTTCTGGGAACCTCATTTCCTTTGGGAAATCCCTTGCGCAATCAGTGTTTGAATTTACAATTTTAATAGATGAGACTTGAAGTCTTTGATGATAACTTGCCGCATCAGCCCTACAATTAATTATATTATGAAATTTGAAGCTGTAAAGTATATCTTTCAGCAGCCTGTAGCTCCGAAACACAGAGGAATTTCCACCCTGATGATCAGAGCTTTTTATATTCTTTTCTTTAGTCAAAATGGTTCGTGGTGTCCTCAAATCCTGAAACGTTATATTAGCTCATTTCCCGACGTCATACAATGATGAAAATTTGCACAGCACAATA
>JAGDQP010041858.1:0-15780 GCA_022664845.1 Lepisma saccharinum | reverse complement strand
TTGAAAATCACCATCATGTGATAGTGGTCATTGACATAGTGTGCTGTTAAGCAAGAAGTTTGATTGAGCTTACCTCAATTTGGGGAGGTTAAATTTATTGTACTGTCTTGTGTAACGAACATTTTGTTGTTTCGTTACATGTTTATCCCAACAAAGTGTTCTGTAATTTTGTTATATGATTTAGTGATTTTGTTTAATATTTCTGAAAACTGTTCACTTGGAGAAAGATGTGTGAAACTATTGTACGACAGAGCCGCCTCAGGGCGAAATATATAACTAACGATTTTGATGACCATGTGAGAGACCATGAGGTCCTCATAATTACCTGTAAGATATAAGGGAAGTGTGGGTGTGATTTCTTATAGTATACTTTTATAGATCATAGAATCTTGATTGATTATATATATTAGGTTCGGTTTACAGATTGTGTTCCTACTTTCCATATTTGTGGGATGGATTGTTTCGTCTTGTAAGTCTACGAGTTTATTTGGAAGTTTTGTTTCGGGAATTCAGAATAACTACGTATTTCTGGTAAGTTGAAATTCGGTGATGATTGTGTTATTTCGATAGGTAAAGTAAATTCCTCAAACGTGGGGGAGAGAAATATTCATGAAGTATTTTGTCGGAGATTTGCTCAAGTATTTTGTATTATGAAGTGTTTGAGCAAAACTGTGCGTAGATGCAAGTTGGGAGTCCTGAAGTTTGAATCGTTAGAATCTATTGCCATCGGGTATTGTTAGTGGCTATTATTAGTTATACACGTTGCATGTTATTATGTGAAGTCATGTTTAACCGATATCAGAAAGAATTTTTCAGAAATTCTAATTTTGGGAATTGAACCCGCCCACGTGGTCGGTACTCTGATCGTTACCACGTGCTCGACGGAACTTGCCTGTGAGTTCAATATAATTTGTATCTTGTTTATTTTTCTATTTTTTGATTGGGAAGTAATGTATCAGGGGAAGTTCGAAAGGAAAGTTCGAATCCCAGCTCGTACTTTTTGGATTGTATTTATCGTATCTGTTTCGAATTTAGTATGCCGTTTTGTGTGGTTCTTTAACGAATGTTCCTATTTGTGGAACACCGACGTAATAGGGATTATAGGAAAGTCCATAAGTATCGGAAACAGAGGAATACAAGCGGAAATCTTGGTATATATGTTTAGATATTTGGATAATCATTATATTGGCTATTACTTTTTCTATTATAGTATACATATATATTTTTGGAGATTGTATTGTGTGTGTGTTGTATTGCAGAGATATATTCGAATCATTTGTTGCTTTGTTCTGACTACTGAACAAATTTATTATTGTATATTCCGTGTAATTGCACTTTGTAGAAAGAACAAATAGTAGTTTACAATATATTGTTTTATGCAAAATTGAATCACAGTATTTTGCTTTCTAATCAAAATATCAACTCAGAAACCTATCCTTATAGTGGATAAATTAATTGTGGGGGTCCCTTCGAGGATCCTCCATTTGTTTCAAGTACTTTCGTTGGGAACCTTTATTGCTTTGGAATTCTGGATTACTTTCTAGGAGAAGTGCTCGCACCAATCCGAAATTTCTGAAATCTTAAAGTGGTAGGGGTGACTGACAATGGAGTGCTTGTTACACTTGGTAGGTAAACTATTGCAAAACAAGATTATGGTGGTGTAGCGTGGCTCAAAGCGCTGTTGTAGAATAATGCTACGTGGAAATCATTGACAGATATGCAAGTCAGAACTAGATCATTGAAGTTACAGGGAGGAGTTGACGTCATTCGATCATTGACCCGGAAAGTGGAAGATTGTGCTATGCTAAATTCGGAGTAGAGCTCAAGATTGCGCAACCTTATCTCTACACCAGCGTTCATCGTGTGTTAACCTAGATTTAATAGATTACAACATTGTTGCGGTGGCGTCATCCAAGACGGGAGGGTGGAAATTTCCATGCGTTGGGGGCGGCGTACAAGTGAGGATTTGAGGTCAGACGGACATTGACAGAAGAGCAAGTTAGGAGTAGATACAAAAACAGTCCATTAACATTACACAAGACAAACGACAAAGGAAAAAGAATTACCAGAAGTAAACGAAGTATAAACGAAACAAATCAATGTGGACTTCGCTTAGGCGAATAAGAATAATCAGAACTGAACAAACAAACAAATGAAACGAAAGGAATCAATGGTATTTACATCATTATTGAGAGAGGGAGATGAAGAAAGAGAAGACCTAATATTGAATTAGTTTTGGTAACAACTCTGATAAGAGCATTACCTTTCAAAACTGAAAAAGCACTTGGTGCTTCGGTAGTAGTTGGGAGGTGTTCATCCATTTTAGTTTATGGTAACAGCTCTGATGAGAGCATTACTAATTTCAAAAAGTGCCTGCTTATTTCGATTGGCCGGCAAGACCAATGCTCGTTTTTCAATCGGGTTGAGCTGCCTGATGGCCAGTATAATCACTGACTTTTTATGCTAGTCGCGGCTAGCTCCCCCAAAGGGATACACCCTCTATATGGGAAGGGAAGGTAAACTGAACTAAGTGAGGATATATCGGAAAAGGGATGCGCTAAGTGTATTTGTTTCATCATTAAATTTTATATATTTTTCATTATCTGGCCATTATTAGTTCTCCTCATAATCATTCATATAGGTGGGGGACGAAATCAGATCTGGATGATGTTGGTGATGTGATGAAGGTGAGGTGCACTAGACATCACAATCCTTTGGTACAATGAAAGACAAGTGATTAATATTGTTCTAGTCTAGGAGCTATTCTAGGCCGTGATGGAGGCAGGTGAGAGCTCTGTTAGTTCAAGATGGTTACTGTGCAATATATAAAGGTGAAAAGTGATGTGGAAGATCGCATAAGCAAAGTTGACGAATGAATACTTCTTCTGAGTCGTCGGGTGGTAATATATAGTGATATATGGTGAGGAGTGTTGAGAGTGTTGTATTGTTATTGTTCTGTAAATTGTCATTTTGTTGTCTTTGGATGATGTCGTTAAGTAAAGAGTGTTGCGTGCCATAGCGCTGTCTTATGTATTTTAGACGTAGTGTTTCTAGATGATAAACCAGATGAGGAAATTTTATTCTGTCGTAAAGTTCGCGGGTGGGACTGGGTAATTTTACTCTGTAGGCAATGCGACGGGCATGTCTTTCAAGTATTTGTAGTTTCTTGTAGATGTCATGGGATGCGTTAATCCAAGCAATAAATCCGTATGTCAACACTGGACGGAGAAATGCTTATATGTATTGATAACTGAGCTAACCTTGAGTCCCCATGTTGTTCCGGTTAGTCTTTAAAGGAGATTTAGTCTTTTTCTGGCTTTTATAATGACAGTCTGCAAGTATGGGTGCCATGTTAGATGCTTGTCAAAAACTATGCCTAGGTTTGACGAGTTCTTGTAGGATAGTGAGATTAATTCAGTTCCTCAGGGTTGCGTCGAACACTAGATCTGCGTTTTGGGGTGAGAAAGATTATAGTTTGTTTTATTGGAGTTTATTGTGATACCCTATTTACTTCAACACGAGAAGTAGTTGATTGCTTCGTTTATTGTCCTATTGATGTGTTGAATTGTGCTACTCAGGGCTAGAAAAACGGTGTCGTCTGCGTATTTTAAACTTGTATAGTCTGAGGAAGGGGAGAGAGGTCTGCAACGAAAATATGTAAAGAAGTGGTGATAGGGTTGATCCTTTTGGTACTCCGCAATGTAGGAATATGAGATTGGATAGACTATTATTGATGCTGATATAGGCGAGTCGAGAAGAGATCAAGTTTAAAAATGAAACGAAGGTAAGTGACAGGGAGATGAAAGAACTAATTTGTATAGAAGTGCTCGATGCCATACTTTGTCAAATGTTTTTCTAGATCGAATAGGGTTAAAGAGGAAGGGAGGGATTTCTTATAGTGGATAGTTATTTAGTTGGTGACCCGAAGGAGTTGGTTGATAATGCTAAAGTTCGGTTGGAAGCCGGCTTGATGTAGAGGGAGAAGGTTATGGGTTTGCATTTTACTAGGATTTTTTCAAGGGATTTGCTAAGGCATGGTCTATAGGAAGATGGTCTACAGCATGGTCTAAGCTGTATTGGTCTATAGGAAGAAACGGAATTTGTAGGTTTTCAGATTTTAAGAATATCAAGGTATTCGAGGTTCTCCATTCTAGTCGGATGTAGCCGGTTCGGAGGAAGAAGGTATATACTGTGGCGAGGAGATGGAGAAGGATAAATGGGATTGAGGTGAAGATAGGTGATTTTGTCATGGCCCAGTCCGGAGTTTCGTTTGTTACTAATGGCATAGGTGATGTTCTCGGGGATGATAGGAGCTGTCAGTGGCTGGTTAGGAAGTATGTGATTTTGATTTGGTTGTAGATGAGGAGATGAAAGATTTATTCTGACTGCAGGGTTGTATCGGAATAGATTGAAAGGAACCTGAGATGTGAAAATTTCTTGTAAGTAGTCAGCGAATGCATCGGCGTTTTCTTTGGCAGTATGAAATGCTTCGTCGTGGTGCAGTAAGGGATAATGTTGTTTGGAGTATTTGCCTGTGAGTATATTAAAACGTTTCCATAACTTATTGGGATGTGTATTGTCAGCTAGATTATTCCAGGTTTTAATCCATTGCCCAAGTTTGTAAGCCTTCAGGTAGTTTCGTACTGTTCTTTGTAGTTGTCTGTGGAGTCGTAGCGATTCGGGGATATTAGTGCACTGGTAGTATCGATACAGTTCTCTTGAACGTTTGATAAGGGGTAAGTAATGTGGTGGTAAGCTAGGTCTGTCTGAAATTATGGACTTTGGTGGTAGGGATATATTTCTCTGATGCTTGTTGAATTGAGTTAGTGATTTTGTCTAGTCTATGATGAAGCTCGGTTTCATTTTCTGGTGGTCTCAGGGTTTCAACATCTGATTGAATGTATAGCTGTTCCAGTCGGCACGATCAAAGCGTTGGAAGATTCGTGGTTGTGTATTGTCTGTTTGGTCAGTATGGTTTTGAGGTTGTACTATAAGTTTAATCGATGCATGATCGCTGCCTATTGATCTAGTACATCTATGGTGCTTCTATGGCTGATGTTATGGCTATGTCAGGAGTGGTACTGGGGCATGGTCTGGTTGGTTTAGGGATGTGATGAATTGTTCCTGTGGTTTGTACGGTTACGAAATCGTTAGTCTGATTTCTCAGGATCAGGTCTGCTGTGTGTGTTAATATCGGCAATAATGATGTAGGTTCTGAAGAGATTTAAGATATAAGTAAAAAATGCCTTTGGGATGGGATAACCAGAGTGATATATCGTAGCGAGATATATAGCTGTTTATAGTATAATGTAGTGATGAGGTATTCAGGTAGATTTGGTGTATTTACAGTGTATTGATGGTAGGCTATTTTTGGTGAAAATTCTATGGCGACTCCTCCGTTGCTCGCTGTGCTGATATAGTGCTTTCTTGACGAAGAATGGTGAAACGTGATATTTTGCAAGTGTCCTTTGGTTTTAGGTGCGTTTCATTTAGTAAAAATGTATGAACGTCTTCTTCTATGAGCAGCTGTTCAGATATCGATTTATGTAAGAGTATTGATTGAATATCTATGAATAGAAAGACTAATGTCATAATTGGATACACTTTGTGATAGTTGGTACGGTGCGATTCATACGGCTGTTTCTGTACTTGCATGAAAATAAGCGTATGGTCCAGAATAGGTAGCATCAAAGGCGACATGTAAGGTAGTTTTGGCTACATATTGGATTTGAGCAAGAATGTTGTGTCTTTGGAAAGGGTGGATGTTTTGGTGGACAAATGACAAAAGTTGATCAATTGCGATTGGTTGGTATACAGAGGTAATGGGATGTAAAGCCTGGGTTTGAATTTCAGCGGTTCGGATTGGTACTATTAATTCTGATTTATCAGGGTGCGCGGCAGGTCTGGCTTTACATTTGTAGCTGAAGGTTGGATGTCTTTCATTACATGTTATGCATTTTGGTGGTTGTTGCATGTTAGTGCAGTTTTTAGTGGGGTGTAGACCGAAGTAGTATCCGCACTTGATGTTATTGGTTCATTATGCTGTGGTATGTGTACTATATAGTTAGCATTTGACACATTTTATTTGTAATTGTGGTGGTGAGTGTCAAGGTTTTACCCTATATCGTTTCTTGTAGATGTAAGCGTCGCGCGTGAGAAGTTCGTCTATTGTTTCTTGGCTGTTAGTTAGAACACGGATAATGTACGTTGGGCCTCCAGTTTCGGTTTTATTTCTCATACATTAGTGATCACGTGACCCTCTTCTTTTAATTCTATCTCTGCTGCTGCGTTTGTGATTATGCGTTCTGCTACTCGGACGGCTACCGATAATGTCGGTGATCTGCGTTGTGGTGGTGCTTGGCAAGTTAATCGGTTTTCCTGTCGTGTCAAGGTTTTTAAAAAATATTTCGAAGCTGTCTTTATTGCGTATAGTGGTCGCAAAATTAGCGTCAGTTGACTGTATTATTATGCCATTTCTTGTTGGAATGATTCTTACGATTTTGTCGCGATGCACGTATCTTGTCTGATGTTGGTAGTAAGTTTTTCATTTTGAAATTTCGTATCAGTATTTGTGAATAGAAATGAAAATATTAGTGTTCTTGCTGCAGTTGCTGAAATTTGTTTAAAATCGTTCTTGTTTGTGGTGTTCATTTGTCGTTCATCTGATCCTGGGTCACCAGTTTATGCCACTTTTTCATAGGCGGTGAGTGTCATGTGCTGCGTCCAGAGTTGTGACTTGCCGCCTATCGAGAGCGCGATCGAGATGACTGTTTTTCTTTGTCTTTCGTCTGGGAATGGCTCCTAAAGTAGATAGCCAGGTGGTCTAGAAATCATTTGCGGAAGTCCTGAGTGTTGACCCATAATCATGTCCTTGTCCATTGCAGTGGTCGATGATGATGAAATTAGGAAACACTCGAGGTGGAGACACCCGTGGGGATAGCAGCTCAGGTGTCGAACACTACTTACACCTCAGACAAAAAATTGTGGACCCTTGGCTGAGATGAGTCTAGTCCACAAGATTCGTTCCGACGTGGCGGGAAGAGACGAAGGATGACGACATAGCAAGGTTTCCAAAACGAACTGGCAACAGTGGTTCAAACACCAGACTTATCATCGACTTGCCAGCTGAGAATGATCACCGAATTTTCAGCTTCTCTTATACAATATAAAAGTGTAGTAATTACATCCTGGTTATAGAAAAGATCATTTAAACATGCCTGTGATTAATATATGCTTAATACAGGTATAATATAAATTTAATAACATTAAAACATACAAAAATAATAATTAAAAGCATTCTCTAAACTTTTAAATTGTTTACCGATATATGAGCTAAAGTTGCGCACCATCTAGTGAGCTTATTTACAAGCTTCATTCAGCTTTACTATATTTTGATTATTATATGAATAAAATCATTAAACACGATTATGTGTGGCAATCCACAGAAGCATAAGACGTTTAATTTGTTTTGTTATTGGAAAATATTTTTTATAATTTTTGGTTTCATAGTGAAGATAAAATTAGAGTGTAACAAATTTTGAAAAGCGCAACGCATCCTTTTTTAAAATAATGAACCCTTAGACTAACTTCTTGAGTTTCATTTTTCCTTTAGCGGAATATCTAGTATCGTAGGGGGTGTGTCTCACTTTTAAAGTATAAATGAATGATGGAAGAACTATTTTATAAAATTGTGAGGGTACAATCAATTTATTTATGTTCATTTTTATAATTTAATTTTCTTTCGTGTAACAAGAAGGTGCTTTACTATACGGAAACATCTACCTAGTTCTTACAGAAAATGGTAGTAAAAACAGGACAACTCAAATAAGTTCGCTAGTGTGAACGCAAATTAGTGCTTCTTTTCATCTTTTAGGAACATTTTGAAGCGATAAGAAGAATTATAATAGAGTTGATGAATAAAAAATATTCAAACGTTGGCTTCGTGCTTGAAATATAGGAACAGGGATAGGACATAATGTTGCAGTTTTGCGTATACTCTTGCAGTATGTTAACAAGATTTTCGCGTCTGATTAATTCATGTTTGATGGAGTCACAATATATTTAAGAACATTCATACATCAAATAAAGAACAATAAAAACATTCCCTTTTATCATTTAATCCTTGCTGTGTATAATGTATAAACATGACTGATATCTAGCGAGGTCTGAAATTTATAGAAGTTCATTGAGATTTCCTCTGATAAGATAAGGGCTGATTTTCATAAAAGCTTACCTTGCTTGTGATTTGAGTGAATAGCCAATTGAAACATGTATTAATAAGAATAAGGAATGATTTTCATGAAATTTTCCGTTGCTTGCGATTTCAGAGAATAGCCAATTGAAACGAACCTTAAACCTTAGAATAAAAGACGAAATAAAACAAGTGTTTCAATTGACTACTCACCCAATGACTTTCATGGAAGTCTGCGTTTTTTGTTTTGCTCTTTATTTGATTGAATAGCCAATTAAAACACATCTTATATTTTGGGATAATATTAACAGCAGTTTCGCGTATGCCCATCCCCAATCGGTGATGCGCCCCCTTTTCAGATAATGTCCCCACATCCGTTTGTACTCACCGTTTCCCCTTACAGTTTAATTATATACTGGAAGTTAAGTTGATTTGAATTTAAGTTTTAAGACCTTAGAGCAGAGAAGATATAATGTGTACACTTTCAACAAGTTAACTGGGAGATTGGGGAAAACTGATTCGTGCTGGCAATATCAGTTGTTTTAAACAAAGCAAAGAACAAAGAACTTAATCCTCCAATTTCTTCCTTTATATGAAAAGATAGAAAAACGAATTAGTAAGAAAGATGAGACCAAATTATCAATGTGCTAGTAAGTTAATAATAAGAAAATTTAACGCTTCTTGAAAGTAGAGAATAAAAATCTTTTGCTCCAGAAGAAAAATAAGTAATATATTAGGTTGGTCACTTTCCGAGATAGCATATTAAACTTTTTACAATTTTGCAGTAATATGGCGAGGCACCAAAAACAAGATTTATTCGCAAGGTGGCAGCAAAGAAAAGTTTCAGATCAGAGGAAGAGTTATAACTAAAGAAAGAGTTTACTTATAAAATCCGAAATAACGCATAATAGAAATTCATAAAGATTATTTACTTTGACTTCGCAACTATAATTGTTGAACCTATTTCTATTATATTGTTAAGGTAAATAGTAACCAATATAAGTCATCTTCTTAGGTGAACTTTCATAATGTATTGATGTTCATTCCTTCTTTGCAGAAGATACAGTCTATCCCTTCTAAATATTTTTCATAATATCTGTTTTGTAGATTAAAAGATAGGTGACTCGTTTCTTCAGCATCAATTAAATATAGCTTAACTATATGATAACTAAAGACATATTAAATGTTTAACCTGCTATTAAAAGTTTTCCATTTCATCAAAGCTTAATCTAAAAAATTAACAAACCGTTAACACTCGAAACGTTAGTGAAGAATTTATTTGAGTTCTAATTTTCTCATTTGCTAAAGGAATCTCGTTCGGATCCTTAAGTGAAGAATCTATTTGATTCCTAAAATATCTCAAAGGCTAAACCGATTTTAAATGAGGAATGGTAAATTGTGTATGCATTGCGTAGTCCACAAGCAAGTAAAGAACAAAGCCTGTTACAGTGCAGAATAATATAAAGTAAAAAGGTTCGCATTTGTTTCATTTTATAAGACAATAAAAGTATTGCTGAAGGTGTATTAGCCAAAAGTAAATTACAATATTGAAGTGTAGATCATTCATTCTGTTTAGTGTAGTTTATTCCCTGAACAAGGAAGAAAGAAAATAATTAAATATTTCACTGTACACTCTAATAGTTTTCGGCATGTGGCGATAAATGTACATTCAATGTTGTTATTTACATGATTTCGGGTGCCTTCAATTATAATGAGTTATGCGTGAAATGAGTAACAGATAAAGTTCAGTTTAGGTCAGCCAGCTATTGAGTCACACTTTGTCATATGGATGCTTTATTCCAATAATTCCCTGATAATTAATTTACATAGGCACTTCCATACATACATCGCGAAGCACAACAAACCAAAATCAGTATCGAAGAATTGTGTTTCACAATCCTTTACATAAATACGTACTCAATATGATTTACACACATATTTGCCGTCATAAAGCAAAACCGTGGGTGAGTAATAGATAAATTTCAGTTTAGATCGGCCAGTTATTGAGCCACACTTTGTCATATGTATGCTTTATATCAATCATTTGCTTACAAATAATTTACATAGGTAATTCCATAAATACCTGGTGATGGACAGCAAGCGAAAATCAGTTTCGAGGAGTCGTGTTTCACAATTCTTTACATAATTACGTAGTCAATTTGCTTTTACAAACACATATGCCATCATGAGAAAAGATAGTAGTGCTGTCCCTTTGTGTGATGAATGTTACGTATTGTGCTACTCACATAATCGATAATATGTTGAGTGTATACTTGTTAGGAAAAGCCTATGAAATTATGATTATACGGCAAGTTCATCACATTTAAAACTTACTTCATGTGCTCGGTCCAACGCGATAGCACCTATAAACTTTATAGAGCGAGTCTTCCAGCAGCTAATGAACTGTGCGTACAGTTTATTTCCTTGCAAATAACTATCACACAGCAGTAACTATCAATCTAAAAGAATTACGAAAAAGCTTTTTGTCATTATTATTTCGTTAAAAATACACAGTAGATTTGATCATCAATTAATAAAAATAGCGCTTCGAGGACTAATGCTATGGAGATACTTCGTGTTATAAAGACACTCGAAAGCTCCAAACTTGCAGCAACTTTGAGATTACAAGGTGCAAACTAATAGGAAAGTTGCTAGTTGACAGATGTCAAACGGATAGAATTTGGAAAGTTGAACTTGCTACAAACTTGTTTTTTAAAAATATTGTTGAACCTTCAGCGAGATCTGTAAAGATTGGTATGTATATTAATTTTCGCCTTTATCTTTTACAAATATTTTGAAGTAATAATGAGTATAATAATAGATTTGATGAATAATGAAATAATATTCAAGATTTTATTGTATTGAATAGTATTTTAGGAGGAGATGAATTGGTTTAAATGACCCATTTTTACCCACTGTCATTTGAAATATTGGATTCGTTTGGAAATTGTATATTTAATCTCCCGTTTGGAAAACTAACTTTTATATATTTAATTACATTTGAACAAGTAATGAACAGTTTATCTTTGTGAACTTCGCTAAATTTAATTTGACTACTTTGGGCATGAGAAATTTTCCGTGTTGCAATTGTAATATATTTAAGCTTTATGAGGTGGAACAGAGTCTTAGTCATGGATGTTATTTTAGAACATGGAACAAATCTAGCACAAGTAATTTATGTAACAGATTACTACAATACCTTTTGTTAACTTAATTTACCTATACTTTTCCATATTATTAAATATTTTTGAACTATGGAGTGTTATCAGTTATTAGGATTGACATTCGATAGCAGAACTGAAAAATTTTGAAATCAATGAATAATTCTTTAGCTAGAGCTCTCTTTACTGAAAGCATGATTAACATATAGTAGAAAATTATTGTACCTACTTAACTCCCTTTTCGATTTTCCATATTATTCTATCTTTCCTAAGCCCTGTATTTAAACGGAAAACTTCTTAAAAGTAAACATATGATCGTAGGATTTAAAATAAATTTGAATGTACTATCTAATTTTAATTTGTTGAAATTGAAAACCGCAAGCATTATTTGACACTTGTATAAAATGATGATTTATTATGATGCGCAATTCACTTTAACCAGGTAACACATTAAGTGCTTTGTAGTTTGTAGCTATATTGACATTGCAAGGAAACGTACAGCAAGTTTGAGATAGCGAGGGTGAAAACTTGGTAGCTGAGAGATTTTAAACTTGTTACGAACCTTATTTTTAGAAACGTTGGTAGAGCAAAATCGAGATGAAGGAATTATGTACAGAATAAACGAGTATAGAAATGTATAAAAACTGCTATGCCTCCTACGACCACATCGAATATTCAAGGTGATAAAAATATAAATGCTGATGTAAGGCTTACACAGGTAATAAATTTCTGAAGAACGAAAAACCATCCAAGAAACTAAGTGTGAGATATAAAGATTTAAGAGTTTTATTCTTTAGCTTATCCTATCAACTGACATAGTAAAGATTCCACCGTACGTACTGTCTTGAAGAGTTTACAAAAAGTAGATTTTGAATTCCAAAGTTTGCAATGTGGAACATATAACAATCTTTAACGTGCATTGTTTGGAATCACAAACTTAAAAAAATTCGCCTGGCAACACGTTTTACAATATTTGATAGACCAAATTTCAGATAAATTTGCACTAATCTTTCAATTGCAAAGTTTACAATGTCAAACTTGCAGCAAACTTTCAATTGGAAAGTGTGTACAGTCAAACTTGTAACGAACTTTGATAAGCAAAATTTAAAATCGCAAACTTGAACCAAGACCGTTTACAATATGTGCTAAAACAAACTTCAGATAAAGGTGCTATAAACTTCCAATTGTATAGTTTAAATCAAACTTACAGGAAACATTAAATTGGAAAGTGTGTAATGTCAAACTTGTAAGAAGCTTTGAGGTGCAAAATTTGAAATTGCCATCTTCTACCAACATGCTCTGCAATATGTGATAGACTAAACTTCAGATAAAGCAAAACTTTGAATCGCAAAGTTTATAATGTCAAACTTTGAATTGCAATCTTTAAATTACGAACTTTGTAATGTGAAACTTGCAACAAACTTTGATGTATAAAGTTTGAAATCCGAAACTTTGAAAAAGCCAAGTTTATAATTTTAAGTTTGCTACAACATTTAACAAACTTTAATTTGCTCCAGAGTTACCCATTCACATTATATGTAAATTTTCATCATGCATCATAATTTCTAATTATGCTTACTTGTTAGTGTTCTTAGAAGTGAACCTTGCTTGGGATGAGAAACTTTGACTTGTGTGCCTTATAGGTCCTTTGAACTTCTTAAATTTCTATTCTGTCTTACCACTGAATTAAAGCAAACGTTTTTTTTAATAATGACTCTTACTATAAGCTTAAACTTTATTATGCTGTCATCTTGTGAGCATAAAAGTACTAATCAGAAATTTGAATCTGTAGAATTAGAGAAAAAATTAATTCTATTAAATAACTAATAGAAATAAATGCTTTAGTAGCACTCATTTTTTAACTATTAGAGTATGGCATGCAAGATTAAATTCTAAACAAATTAAAGCTTCCTACGACGACGGCAGAAATTGTTTACGGGTAAAACAATTCTAAGAAAATTGAAGGCTAGAGCAACGGCAGCATTGGTAATTAAGAAGTGAAGCTAAGAAATTCCTTGATAATACACATTCACACACACACATATAGATAGACACATACACACAGATAAAGATACACAGACACTCACACACAGAGAGAAAGAGAGATACACAGCTATAGACACACAGACATACACACACAGTCATAGAGACACACAGACACACTCACACAGAGACATATACCTTAACTTATAATACTGTGTTTAATTATAGTACTTTTCTATTATTCTTCATACGTAAAAATTACCATCGCCGACGTCGCTATAGCCTTCACTTTTCTTAAAGCTGTGTTACACGTAAACGATTACTGTCGCCACCGTAGGAAGCTTTAATTTGTTTAGAATTTAATCTTGCATGCCATACTCTAATAGTTAAAAAATGAGTGCTACTAAAGCATTTATTTTGTTAGTTATTTTATAGAATTGATTTTTTCTATAATTCTACAGATGTAAGTTTCTGATTAGTACTTTTATGCTCACAAGTGCCAATATATTATTTATAAGGGAATGAGTGGAATAAAGCATACATATGACAAGGTGTGGCTCAATACCTGACTGACCTAAACTAAATTTTATCTATTAGTCATCCTACGCTTTTTCCTCACGACAGCAAATCTGTGTGTAAATCGAATTGAGTGCGTATTTATGTAAAGGGTTGTGAAATACAACTTTTCGAAACTGATTTTGGTTTGCTGTGCGTAGCTATGAATTTATGGAAGCGCCTATGTAAATTATTTATGAGGGAATTCTATACATATGGTAAAGTATGACTCAATAGCTAGCTGACCTAAACTGAACTTTATCTGTTACTCACTTCACGCTTGAAATTGTAACACATTATAATTGAAGGTACCCAAAATTATGTCAATAACAACATTGAAAGTACACTTATCGCCACGTACCAGAAGCTACTAGAATGTACAGTGAAACAATTAAATATTTTATTCCGTCGTTGTTCAAAGAAAAAAATTACACCAATTTAGAATGAATAATCTATACTGCAATATTGTAATTCACATTTGGCTACTACAAGTGATCAGCTACGGGTCTAACTTCAACCATATATTTATTGTCTTATAAAATGAAACAAAAGCGAGCCTTTATCCTGTCTTATTCTGCCCAGTATCAGGCTTTGTTTGTTGCATGCTTGTGGACTGCGGAATGCATTTGTTAGGAATACACAATTTACCATTCCTCAATCAAACTTCGTTTAGCCTATGAGAAATTTAGAAATCAAATAGATTCTTCACTTAACGCAGAATCGCAAGCAAGGCAACCAAAGCAACGGAAATGGTTTAGAAAACGTCACGTGTTTCAATTCTTACAACTCGTAATAAAACTACTCCATGAAATGCCAGGGAATATACATACTACCATCATTCTGTCTCCAAAAGGAAAAGTCCATTAAAGAGACAAAACAAACTATATTTAATAAATAGTGAAAAAAGAGTTCACTGCTGTATAAGATTTCGAATTTCAACGAATAAGAATGTGTTGCTTTCAGGTTTTATGAGAGTTAAAAACGTATGCTTTCCTTCCAGAATTATACATTGAAGTGAAATCTTTAGAAAAGACTGTCATAATATATGGAATCAAAGAGTGACTTTCATAGATATGATAATTTTGTACTCTACATTATTCTTCCTTCTACTAAAGAAGCCTCTCGGTAAATGTTGGAATTAATTCTTCCCTGAATTCTTCAAAACTTTCATCTTTTTAGCGGTGGTGCTATCTACTGCCAATCATGGTATTTAGCAGCAAATCATAGCTGGAAAAAATACTTGTACATTGTCGGTAACAAAAAATCAGTTAGATGTTTCCGTAAAGTAACATATCTCTTTCTTACATGAGAGAGGATTAAATTGTAAAAATGAACACAAATGAATTCATTGTAGCGTTACATATTCTAAATTAATTCTGCCATCATTCGCCTTCAACATTTTCAAACGAGATTTTATTGAGCTGACGTTAACTTCACGTCATAGTGGACTTTCTTGAGTAATACACCACCACACTCAACGAACTTACTTTTCCAATACAGCGCATAATAGCGCTAAATAGCTTTAGGAGATTTATTAGCTTCTTTATTACAGAAATGGGGGACATTAGTAGCAAAGTGGGCACATCCCCCGATAGGGTGTGAGCATACGCGAAAGTGATGATAACATTATCCCGAAGTGTCACACTTGTTTCAATTGCCTATTCAAATCGAGAGCTAGGCAAGCAAGCAGGGTTTCATGAAAATCATTGGGTGTGTAGTTAATTGAAAGACGTGTTTTATTTCATCTTTTATTCTAAGGTGTAAGATACATTTCAATTGGCTATTCTCTTAAATCGCTAGCAACGCAAGCTTTCATGAAAATCATTCCTTATTCTTATTAATACATGTTTCAATTGGCTATTCACTCAAATCACAAGCAAGGTAAGCTTT
>JAGDQP010041857.1:3035-16751 GCA_022664845.1 Lepisma saccharinum | reverse complement strand
AAAAAAAGTCATTGAACATTTATTATCTAGTAATCTCCAAATTTATCTCACTAGGAGATAAGACAGTCAATCCCATCCCTGAAGAAGCTTGTGGGTTGCCTTCGGACTACATCTTTACACAGTCACACACGTCCTCGTCCGTTAAATCGCATGGCCACGAGTTTGATAACACTACTGACATCTGTTGGGGGAAAAAGTACAATGACACCTTGCACTCCCACACAAGTTGTTTGTTTATTGTGCTGGAACTAAAGTTAGCGATATGTGGTTCGCTTTTTGACTGCTAAGGGAGCTGGTGGACAAGACATTCATCGTTGCATGTCGAAATGGGATGAGGTTTAGAACTATCTTGTCTCACTTCATATATCTTTGCGCTTAGGAAAATGAGACGAAACGACATTCATTGGCTAAATGGTGCCTCATACTTGTTATTATTCATTATTTTTACTTCGATGTCCCTGATATTTCTAACAACATTTCTTACATAATGTACCCTTAGATTTTGCCCGTCATTGGAAAAACTGGCTTGGATTTTGACCCCGCCCCTGTAAACACGTCGTTGTACGTTGTAGTTTGAACAGCCAGTCCTAAGCCTTGATAAAGTGCGAAGAAAGGATTCAATGTCATTAAATTTCGCTGCTTTGCAACATAGAAGCATTGTACTATTCAATCATATTGAACATCATGATTAGGTTAATGATAATAATAAGTTGCAGTTTACAGCTCTGTTTACCTTCATTTGCAGTTATTAAAGCATGAACATATTATTATTTATTTATTTTGTACTTGTTACCTATGGAACATAAACTGGCTGTACCCACGAATATAAATGTCGTCACTTCTTCCTCATGAAACATATATTTGTAATCTTCTGAAGCTTTGTAAGCAGTAATAGCTGTTGTATTCCAGACGTGTAACTTGTGCTATATAGGCCTTGTTGCTGTTCATAGCAATTAAATTATTATTATTATTATTTGGTGGTAGTAGTAGTAGTAGTATTGAGTTGCTCAACGTGCTCCTTCTACCTTTCAAGGTCAACTAGTTTTTCTTGCGGTGCGCTCAGGACACGCCAGATACGCGCTGGTGCGCTCGGTACACGATTTTGGCTTGTGCGTTCAGGACATGGTACGTTTGTGGGATTGAGCGAAACCCTAGAAAACCTGCTAGAACGGCCGACGTGCGCAGGACTCGAAACCGCGCCACCAACCCAGTGCTTATTGAGGGTCAGTGATCGTAACCACTTGACCACGGAAGCTGATACATAAAACTAGGTTAAAACTCGTCACGTACTGATCATTGCCCCAGCATCAGTCACTCGATTCAACTCAATTTCTGAACCACCGATTTCGATGATCTGATGACACGTTGGAATAGCGAAAACAGACATTATAAACACAATAAGTTTCCAGGGCAGAAGACTGTTGAATGCATCACTTAATGCTCAAAGGAAGTGGGTTTCCCGCCTTTTTTCTTTTACATCAATTATTCAAAATTCAGTGCAGGTAAACAAAATGTAACTTTCACAGACCAAAGTTCATGTCATGCTTCAATCATGGGTACAATTAGTTTTAAAGAAATGCTACTAGTAACCTCAGGATTGTGTGCAGACACTTTTGGGACAGGATAATGTCCCAAAAGTGTCTGCACACAATCCTGAAGTTATTACTAACGTTTCCTTAAGTTAATTGAACTCATTATTGAAGCATGACATGAACTTTGGTCTGTGAAAGTTACATTTTGTTTACCTGCACTGAATTTTGAGTAATTGACGTAAAAGAAAAAAGGCGGGGAAAACCCCTTGGATTGAGTCTTAATTAACAAATTGCTACTTTAAAAAAAAAAAATAACTGGCACAAAACAATGGTTGCTGTAAATTAATATTTTCTTTTAATATTCGTACCTGGATAAGCAGAAGTAATAAGCTAAAACTCAAGTGGAAGCCATAGCCTTTATGACTGTCATCTGACTTTTGGGACGTGGAGCCACCTAGTGGCAGTTGTTTAATCATACAGCCAATAGTAAGAATAATTAATGACACCCATTGTCTGATGCTTAGCTTCTTGTTAAAAATAAACTGTAACGAAAAACAGAAGGAAAAAAATATTACAAACACATCAACTTACAAAATAAAATAAGACATACAAAAAAACACACACAGTAACAAGTTAAAAGATGCCAGAATATGCAGATCCAAAAGACGTGAAGAGATCAGCTAAACATTCTCTTAATTAATATCTGTTCGACTAACATGCTTAAGGTGTAAAATATTGGTGTGCCTTATTTAGTAAAGAACTACGTTATTAAAGAAGTATTCGCCCATGGAACTTAGACTTCGACTTAAGGTTAAAGTAAAGCAACGATCTCCAACAAAAGATGGCAGCACTATCTTCACGTCAAATGTATTTTTATCGTTGCACGAAATTTCAGTGCTGCTCCTACCAATTCAAGCCTAGAGAGTAGTCCTCCTCTGCGACAATGTTCAAAATGCTTGGATCAACACCAGATGCGTATTTTAGACTGTATTGTATTTCCTTTCAGCTTGGTGGAAATTTTAACTGAATCCAGTTTTTTAAACTTGTAGATCACTTTTCTAGATACTCAATAAAGGTATCCTAAAAGCTACGGACAATTTCTTCATAAGACGTCATTTTCAATAACCACTATCTTCAAGTTTCCTCAACAGAGACTGTACTCTTAACAATTTAAAAATTACCCTCCTTTCTACTTATTTTGTTTAATAGACTCTCAAACTTCACATTCGCTTACATTTGCTTCCTCCATCTTTTTTAACACTTGAAGCAAACGATTTTTAATTGGCTCTGAACAAAAATAAATCATGAGAGACTTTGAGGAGACTCAAGAAATGATTTCCAATTTCTTCTGGGTTAAAAAAATATGACTTGCATTCTTCCTATTATCAATAATCTTGTCACGGCTGCTTCCAAAGTTCTTGTTTTCACACTTTTCAGGGGCTGTTAAAGGTAATTTCTTCTTGAAAAAAATTCGTAAAACAATATATTTTGCCACGCAACAATGGCTGGCTTCCGTTTATAATATACTTTTGGAGCTACTCCATTGTAATCACTTCATGATCCTTGTACTCGTTACCTTTTTCGTATTTGAAGCAATCAAACAAAACCAAACCTAACCTTAGTTACCTTAGCGTATTGAATTTGAAGCCAAGAATGGATAAAATATGAAATTGAATCAAAAAATGGAGAGCACAAGATCCGTGATGTGATTTTAATGGAGCAGTACCATATTTTTTTTCTTTCATAAGAAAATTTCGCAACAAAATACACTGTTATTAACAATAGCTGGCCCATATTACAAAAAATTCTTTAACAGACAAAACACACATATCAGTTTTATTGAAACTTTTAATGTATTCCTTTTAGTAACAACTACTCATAAAAAAACAGCATAATTTGGAATAGTACAAGATTGTAATTCTTCAGTCAGATACATCTTTGACAGAAAAAAAAAAGGATTTTTCTTTTCTTTACGTTGCTTTGAGTCCAAATATTTTATCGTATCACTTCAAAAATTTGTTTTACGGAAACTATTTTTCCAGTAAGAAATCGCGAAACAATGAACAGCAATATTTGATATGTAACGATGTCCGCACTGTTTAAAACTTATGCCATTTTCCAATTTTACAACTGAAAGTTACGCATATCCGGTTAGTTACAAATTCTGAATGCATACGTAGTAAGAACGCAATCTAACCTGGTACAAAATTTACGGGTTATAGGCCTGCTCCAATGGCAACACTTTTCCTGAGCAAATCTCAAGTTTTAGTTTCATACATATTGATTTTAGTACAAGGGTAAATCACTGTAACATTAAAACTTCCGTACATAACTGAAGCAGCCTTCATGACAATTTTGGATAAAAATACATAACGAAGATAATTTCAGTGAGGTCTAAATAGTTCACTATGGCCCATAATTTCTTATGCATATTGAACTTTGAACCAAATGATCGTATAATCGGAAACGGATTATTTTTATTTTCAGCTGAGATGCTTAAAACTGAGCAGAGGGAAAACCTTGAATTCGTAAAGCAGTAGGCAAAACGATAACCAACATATTTCCAAGCGTAAGTGCGCTTTTAAAAGGAAACGAACTGCAAGTTCGAACTGGAGTAATTAAAATAAAACATCTCGGTATAAAGCAGTAAAAGGATGAGAGAAATTAAAGGATTACGAGACTTTGAGTGCACCTTCCATTTTTATCTCTACGTAACGTGCTTAGAAAGGAGCATTGACAGACCATGCCATCATAAGACAATTTAGAAACTCATTTTTAGAATTGACATTTGTACTGAAATAATGACTTCACACGGAAACTGAAACATGACGAAACATTCAAAACTTTAAGCACTAAATATCACTTTAGAACATCATATCTTGAAACAAATCTTTAGAACTGTAACGTTGCAATCGTATTTTTGAAATTTTGAAAACCTTCCGGCAACCACTGGTCTTTACACAGACGAAACTCGCACGAAAAGAGGATTAAAGAACTTCTGTTTACATCGCCTTAAGGTGACATGTATTTTTTTTCAACTATTTAACATACTGTAAAGTGATGCGCAATATGCCGTGAAATGTGTATACGCACGTGCTGTTTGTTTACAAACAAACAATTGTAAAAGGTGGAGTACGATGAGCGAGAAAAGAATGTGCTTCTACTCGTAGTATCAGGAGCCGACCACAGCAGAAGTCATTATTCCGCTCCCAGGAGTAGTTACTACCCCTCTCTCCTCTTTCTCCTAGGTCTGATCTGCTACGGGATAGACCGACCACCTTGGCCTGATCTGCTACGAGATAGGCCGCTCCTTGCTACCACCTGATCCGCCACGGGATAGGCACTCCTAGCTAAGATCTGCCACGGGATTTGGGCACTATATTTCCTCTCTGCCAGGTAGTCACCCGGCTACTTGGGCCAACTGCTGCCAGACAACGATCTGTTGTTTGGGCCATCTTCAACTGCAAACATAAAACTGAGAGAGAAAAGTAATTGAGTTACTCTTCTACCTCAACCACAGTCTTCATAGTTTTGTACGGGAGACTCTTTTTATTAAATTAGTGGACTTGTATTTTATAATAAAAAGTGAAGGGAGAAAAGACAAATTCCGGTCCTTTCATTTGCTCTACCTGTCTCTACCAATCAAATACTCAGTAACGGCGCTAGACTCAGGTATTCTGGGCACTGCGGTGGCAATTAAGGCGGTGGCGTCAATAGAAATCATTACGATATACTTCCATTACCTGAAGTTGCTAATCTTAAAAGCTTTTATTAATAATGAAACACTTAAGTCTTCGATTTTCATTTTTAGCAACCTTTCCTGGTTTCGGTAACGTCCTTCGTCGAACTTTCATCCGAAGAGAACTGTCTCCTATACGACGGAACTCTCGCACCGACAAAAAAAAATAACACTGTGCGATAGAAATAAAAAATCAATACTAGCAAGTCCAAAGCTTGCAAAACTGACTGATTCTCTCATACTTTTCTGCGATATGAGAAACTCTTATTTAAGCAAATGTGAAAATAAATAAAGTTAATTAAAACTTTAATAAATATTAAAGGTAAACGTAATTTCTAGCGGAAAGCCCAGCCAATCAGAATCCTTCACGTGGTTATAGATCTGATGACTTCTGTTCCAATCAGAAAGTCGATAAAATATAGATCAATCAAAAAATAGACAATAAAAGGAAGATACTAAAAATAGTCTGTAAAAGGAAATAGAAACATTCCGCTACAAAGGAAGCAAAACAGTTGAAAAACAAAATGCAAACTTAGTTATAATTAAAGTATCGTAACGATCATCAAAGTAAAAAGCAATAAGACTGTTTGGAGCGAGGCTTGACTCGCAACAGCTGGCAACACTGAGCCAATCAGGACGGTTCCAGAAGCCCTGAGCCAATTTAGTCAAGATCTTTGCAACGACACCTCAAGCATGTCTATACCTTGTAGTTCTTAACATTTAATTTCTGGAACACGGATGGACATCCTGAACGGGATTATAAGATCCCTGGGCCCTGAGCTAGTTTAATCAAGACCTTTCCAACGACACCTTAAGCATATCTACACCTCGTAGTTCCTGACATTTAATTTCTGAGCACAGACGGACATTCTGAGCGGGATTATAAGGTTCCTTTAGCTATAGCTTCCCTATCAAGGGACCTAAAAGTAGAACAGGTATTCGGGAAGTATCATAAAAGAAGATATGAAATGTAAAAAAAGTGATAAAGGCGAGAAGAGCAACAGCGAAACAGGCGTTCACAAACAAGGAAGAAAACTGGAAGCTTTCGAAATGTGGATATGAAGAAGAATAAAAAATCAGCAACATAGTTTGCAGGAATCAGCAGGGTTTTGTTTTAGCACGAGTATGTGTCCTTAATTATAACCGAATTAGCAACTTCACTTTAAGCTTCTTAGAATTACCATTTTTTTAAAAAAAAAAGAAAACAAGAACTCAACAATCAATGATGAATTATCCTCATAATCGTACCAACGTATTCAAAATTGCATTCAAGGTCATTGCGTGAAATTTGTTTACCTACGTAATTGACTCCTTCCACTTCCTTTTCTAGTTTCAGTTCTTTGGAAACCGAAAAAAAAAGCGACATCTATCTCTTTCATTGTAAGGACGTATCACATAACCATACTGAATTGTTGATTATCTAAGGAACACCACAAACCTACTGCTAAACATCTGTTTGTTTAGACTGTAACATGGCGGGTTACCGTGGCGACCTACCGGATGTGACGTAAGACTTCAGTTGCCCATTCTTAAGTGGTCATTATCATTACTTTTTTAAAATTATTTTTATAAAGACATTAATCAAATTAGTTATCCTCCCTTACCAGGGACGTACACAGCAGTGGGCACAGTGGGGCTCCTGCACCCCCACCCCCATCCCAATTTCAGATTATTTTTTTTCGTGTAATTAGTATCATTTTTTCGGGGGGAAAATTATAAGCATTTTGCGTACATTTCACACTAAGACAGGCCTCGAACCCCCCTTACCGAAACTAACTGCTGGGTATGTGTCTGACCCTTACTATTAACACTGTTGTGCAATTTAACTGCACTATCAAACATAAGAAACGTACCTGGAACGCAACACCTGTCAAAACTACTCTGAACTGAAGCAGCAAAAAGTATGTTGTAGGATCAAATGCTGCCAGGTTGATGAAGGCCAAATTGTTGTATAGACAATACAGAAAGGCAGGAACAAAATACAGCAACAATACTGAAAAACAAAACAATAAAGCATGAAACAAAATTATTGTGTACAACAACATACTGAGAAGTTTTGAAATTATCAGCATCTACAACAAAATTCTATGACTTTATCTCATCTAAGTTTCTTACACAAAGTATAAGCAATAGACACTCCAAAGCAGCGTTTCTCAACCTTTTTCATCCTGTGACACCCTTTTACCATGCCTTCTAGCCGGCGACCCCTTTCACCACGCTTTCTAATCGGGAACTCACAATTATTTTATTTTGTGTAATATCTGCTTTTCATTTTAAAACATAACAGTTTATTTCCTGTATTTATAATAAATATCCTAATTATATCCAAACTTCAGCAAACTACATTATCTTTAGTAGTTACTAAAAACAGCAAGCAAAATAAAATACTTTCTTTGAAATTTATTAGTTTTAACCTACAAAACCCTAGTTAAATTTATTTTTTCACTTTCCGTCGCGACCCCGTTGCCCACATCCCGCGACCCCCAGGTTGAGAGACCCCGTTCTAGAGTAACAGCTAAAACAATTTTAAACTTATTTTTGGTATTGAGCATGGCGCAGGAATCATGATTTAATATATATATATATATACTGTGTTTCTATTCATCAACGGCCCGTTGTGCGATTAGATTGAATTATTGTTAACATCCTAAACGAGCTGGTAAGCTACTAAAAACGGGACCTACAGTGTAACGTGGACTCCGAACCAGTTGTCCCCCCACCGGGAATCGAACCAGGGATCCCTTATTAACAAGGCAGCGAGCGGTAACCCATCGTTACCACTCACCCACCGGGGACACACTAAATGTATTGTTAATTAGCACCTGTCACGAGGCTATGAAGGTGTAAAGTGTACCTTAGCAAATAAAAGTACAAGATGGTCACGAGATTATAAAACTCTCTTCGGGTACAAGTTAGATCATGCGAACACACACACGGTGGCCCAAGATCTACTACCAAGTTTAAATCCAATTATCTCTGCAACTAATTACTATAATTAGAAGATACTTTGATGCCGCATTATACAAGTGTAGCCAGTTGATTGGTCTTTGTAGACCAGGATTCCTCAACGTGGGGGTCGCGAGGGAGGGTGAAAAATTAATTTAACTAAGACATTTTATTTTGCTTGTTGTTGATAGTTTAATTTGTTGAATAGCTTTTGTATATTAAAATTAGGATATTTATTATGAAATACAGCAAATCAACTGTCATGTTTTGAAATGAAAAGCAAAATTAAAATAATTGTGGGTCGCTGGCTATAAGACATGGTAATAGGGGGTCGCAGGACAAACACAGTGTGTGCAGGGAAGGGGGGGGGGGTCCTAGAGGTTCTACCATTTCCTCCTATTTTGTCATTCCATCATTTCACCCATCATTATCCATACGACTTGAGCCAAAAGTTGCTTAAAGGCCATAAAATTAAATTTAAACTGAAGGCAAACATATTGAACATATTTTAAAATAAATGGCTGCTATGTAGATTTGAATAAAATTTTCGTTCAGGTGGAATAAAGCATTAAAGTTGGTTAGACCACCCGGTAGTTTGAAGACATCATCACCAACAGTGTTTGATTTGTCGGGGGGAAGGGGGTTGCCGGGGATTGTCCCTGGTGCGTGATGATTTCGTTCCCGGTTGTTGATTCCGAATATCACCCTAACCAGGGATAAAAATCTTCGTATTTCCACCCAAACAAGTAGGTTAACACTTACCAGCAACCACAAGCTTTATAACACATCACCAAGGATCTCCAGAACCCATAGGCGGTGGTGGGAACTGAAAAAAACTGACTGAATGAATTGCTATTAACGTCCCGAGCTGGTGAGCTTCTTAGGACGGGAACTACAGTTTTTGGTAAAATGGGTTCCGAACTACTCCGTTCAAGAGACAACGGCGGGAGTCGAACCGCGCGTACAGAAAGCGAGCACGCTAACCACTCGACCACCCTGAGGTGACAACTGAAACATCCGTTGATATTAAGATAAGGATTGAAATTTAGTAACAAGAATTTGATTAAAAAAAACATATTATGGTGCTACAAAAGACCTTCTACACTGTATTTGCACTGAAGAAACCATATATTTGAATAAACCTTATCCCTGCATTATTTACAACATATGACAGACACGTGGCAACAATATTAATTTTGATCGTTCATTCCTTATTTGTCAAGAATATCGAGAATTTTACTATCAGAAGTTGAAGACATTTCCAATAAGAAATAAGCAAAGAGCAAACATTCTTTCTACCTTTTATACACTGTACTGCACAATTTCTATTACGCAAATCGTGAAACTAACGAACGTAAAAATTTTGCAGACCGCTTATTTATATATTCTAGTATAAAAATGCATGATGCTGACAGATCCAAGGCTACAAATTTTTAATGCAAGTTCTGATATATGCATGAATCTGTTGACTGAATCGTATGTTCTGTATTTGTCAAGAAATCATTACTATAGCCTAGTTCAACAATAAATATTAGGTCATTGTGGAAATATAATTATTCTTTCAAGGCATGTTTACATGGTCTTTGTGTTTACTGGACCAACGTTTTAATGTCTGAAAGGTTTGATAAAACGCAAGCTTCCACTAGTTTGTATTTCTGTTACAATTAAAAACTTACACGTCTACTCACATATCTCTAAATATTGTTTTCTTCACATACAGTTTACCTTCACACCAATATACACACTGAGCGACCACAGCTCAGTGACAGAGCGTTGCAGTTGCATTATGGAGGTCATGGGTTCAATTCCAGCGGCCGACTATCCTGACTAAGGTTTTACCAGAGTTTTTTCTCAGTCACACTTTTAAATTAGCCCATGGCTCCTTTCCTCCAACCCTACCCCGGCCAGACCCACAGATGTCTAAAGGCCATAAAATAAATACAAATTCCGATATACAAAGAACGTTTAAGTGGTTACGGACTGAAATAGAACTGACTGATTCTATTTTGCACCACAACCGTATTACAGAAGGTTGCTTTCACACTTTTACGAAGACATTTAAACCTTTTTTTTTTTAATTATGAGAAACTGCAGAGTGAGACTGTGGATTAGAATAATACGTGCACTAGTTCTACATGAAATAAATAAATTATAAACGTATACAGCGTACCTCTTTTATTACTTGCCACTTCACTTAATAGACTCGTAGGAGGGTTACTGTAAGGAAAAATATACTGTTTTTCATCAACAAATAAAATAGAGAATCCATTTTAAAATTACGTATTTACACAAATAAAACTTACTAGAAAATGAATAATTACATCAAAATTCATAGTTATGAAGTGTAATTGCGTATTTTGGGTGTAAAACAAAAATTACAACTAAAGTAAATTCAACGCAACCTCAGCAGATTTATATCATATTGAATTTACTCTAATGGATCTAGAAAAATCTTCACAAACGGATTCTAGCAGATCCCTGAGATCTTTCGAAGAGAACAGCGTGTTTTTTTTTCTTTTTTCCTGAAATGTACAACAACAACATTGCAAATGGGGAAATGTATAAAATGTTTTAACAAAACCTCGTTATCTATGAACCACTCGTATAACCCGAGTGCCACACAATACAAGTGTCATGCCACCCGGACTATTCACAGGGTTCCCACTCATTGGCTTGAACGAATTTCCTGAATTTTCCAGATTACTATTCACAAATTTTCAGGTCGTTATATATAATCCCACCTAATTAATATTGAAACGAGTATTTTTTTTTTTATTTGTAACCACCATCACCTCATTCAGATATACTTATCAAAAACAGGGTTACCACTCATTTGCCAAGATCAAATTGACTGACTTTTCCAGGTCACTACTCAGAAATTTCCAGGTACCCCATTTTGTATATATATATATCATAATTCCATGGGATAATAAAGATTATAGTTGCATGAAAATAAAGATACATCAATATATTTCACTGTATTCTTTTCTTAAATTGCTTCATGATTGGCACATTAGCCTCAAAAACGATCTAACATTAAATGCCTGCTATAGCTAAATGAACTTCAAAGAATAACCTGACTTTTCCAGGTTTTCAGATATTTTTAGTCAAATTCCCTGACTTTTCCAGGACTTTTTAGTGCTAAGCTGGATTCCCTGACTATTCCAGGTTTTCCAGGTGAGTGGGAATCCTGAAAAAGGAATGCAAATATAATATTCCCACAGAATTTTTTTTAAGCATCGTAAATTTAAGATAAGCAGACTGGGTCGGACTCAGAATAAGAAAAATATAAATATATCTCACATATTTAAAAAAAAAAAAAAAATGAAATTTTGCTGTTACTCACAACTGAGGAGTGTATTTCCCAATGATGCTAAATTCGTTTCGTAGAAGTCCAGAGGAAAATCACAGTTGTCTATGACAAAAAATATAGATGTAAACTAATCCAAGATGTTTCACCGGATTCTACCGTACATTCAATCCAAAAACATACATTTATTACTGATTTAGCATTTTTGAATTTTATTTATGGCATCTAAGCCTCAGGCCGGGATAGGGGAGGGAAAGGATTCGGGAAGGTGTCGGCCAGGGCCTATTTTAAGGGTGCTATCACAACATTTCCCCGGTATGACTGAGGAAAACCCATGGAAAAACTTCTGTCAGGATGGTCGGCCGCTGGGATCGAACCCAAGACCTCCCGAACGCTACGCCAACGCTCTTAAACTGAGCTACGGCGGCTCGGTATTGATTTAGTATGTTTTGGAAATACACTCAACAGGTTTTAATTGAAATTTTCCAGTATGGTGTTCAAGGTGTCCAATTTATATCTTTTCATAAATAATCCAACATTAATTATCCAATATCTGAATTCTTTTTTGAACTGTTATAATAATGGGAATTCACCAATACCGAGACTGATAAAAAGTTCAAAAATGTTTTAGAATTACTATCACTGCTAATAGCGCACATTAACACACAGATAAAACAAGGTTGGTGCCCAAGTGGTAAAATTTATAGTTTTATTAGAGAGAGAGAGAGGGGGGGGGAGTTTCTAAACTTTCTCCGCTACTATAATGTACGCAAACTTATTGACCTCTTTCGCGCTAGATCGTAATGCACGTGAGAAGTGCAGTGAGTATGACTTCCAAAAAACAAATATTGAAATCACTAATCTCATGTATTTTGTCAGCGCAAACTCTGCTCTGGGAATAAAATAAATCCAATGGAATTTAAAACCACTGCAATGCGCTGATTTAAATTCCAAGAGTCGCCATCTCTTTCAGGCACGTCTTTTTCAATAAGGAATGCCCGTTGGATCAAATGAAGGTATAAAACAATACGTTCAAAGAAACAAAAAAAATGACACTTAATATTCCCTGACTTTTCCAAGTTTTCCAGGTTCTTTAGGTCAATGGTGTCATCTGGTTGAAAAGCTAAGGCCAAAATAAATAATAACAGAGGAAAATTATAGTAAAGGAAAGAAAGACTCAGACAAGAACGACGGGACGGGCGTAACCCATAATTTGATCTTATCTTGACATGAACGTCAGTGTCTGTTGATGGAAACGATACATCTTGGATTTTGATGGAATATTTAAGTGCCAAATCGTTGGAACAGAAAGTGCTAAGCGAGGATAGGGGAGGGGAAAGGAATGGGGAAGATGTCGGCCAGGGCCTATGTTGAAGGTGCCATCCCGGCATTTTCCTGTGAGACTGAGGAAATACACCCGAAAAAACGTGTCAGGATGGTCGGCCGCTCGGATCAAACCCACGACCTCCTGAATGCTACACCAACGCTCTACCACTGAGCTACGGCGGCTCGGTAGTAGCATTGAATTGAATTTAATATGACAAGTGAAGATTGTAAAGGGTACCTCAGGTACTGTTTGCCATGAGTAATCGTTTTAAAGATTGAAGTCTAGTTTTCATGGAAGATTCTAGTGCAGTTCTTAAGACTTGTTTCGGAACAGCTGGCTCCAAAGAACACCAGTTACCTGACTCAGACAGTATCTAATTGAACGGAACCAAATCTATCCAGACCAATAAACGTATAGTAATGAATGGGAACCCTGTATCCAGAGTGATTCCTACACACGACTTTTAAATAATTTTATTATGCTTTTTTTTTTATCCTCACCAAATCGGATTTTTGTGCACACACAGGTAAGTAGTATGTGTATTCTTAACTTATCCTTGGCCCAGTAACAATATTATTCTATTTCCCCCCCCCCCCTACAAAAAAAAGACATACTTTTGTTTAAAAATTCGTACTAAAAAGTAAAAAAATAATTTTGTTTATGCATGACTAAAAGAAAAGCATAGGGCGCGCTCTCATATACAGTCATTTTATAAATTCTTGAACTGGCGCGCCCCATGCTTTTATTTTTAGTCATGCATAAAGACAATTATTTTTCACTTTTTAATACGAATTGTTTAAGAAGAGGATGACTTTAAAAAGTGTTTTTTTTATTACTGTTTTTCGAGTTATTTCGGTGTTCG
>JAGDQP010041856.1:0-16751 GCA_022664845.1 Lepisma saccharinum | reverse complement strand
GGTAATAACTACGAGCGAATAGTAAAAATATCGACAATACTAAAAAATAAAGAAGCATTTCATCAAACAGAGAAAAACAAGCATTCACTGTAGTTCTAGAGAAGATATATTCTCCCAAAATTCTCTCTGTACTACGGTGGGTGGCATCACTGTTTCAAAGTTTGAGCCATGTTTCTGGAAATAGTTACGAAATTAGTTAAGAAAATTAAAAACAATTTTAGTTGAAACAAAAATAAATTGCAAGATATATCGACAATTATTCAGATCCCGTATGAATACGGGAAAGCTATAAGTTTATCCTGGTCGTCTCTACTCCCTGTTTTCTGTACGCCCTTAGATTTCAGAAACTACAGTTCAGATAGAGATTCGCTATACACAGTTGTATTCCTCATGATCAGAAAGGGAGGGGGGGGGACTGTGACTATGACTCTAAACTTGTCAGGTCCTTTTCATTTGATTAGCATTCTCCATTGTAAGAATGTCGCTGTGGCCTCAATAAACGCTGTTAGAGAAAAACAGATTTCAGACTTGAGTGTAGTTCCCTTGATTTGTGCGGCTTGGTAACTCTGAAACTGGTAGGTTCTTTATATTTGGGTTAGCATTCTATATTTTTAAAAATAACCAGGAGCGTATCCTGTGGACTATCTAGGTTTGTAGATCTGCCCAAGTAATAATAATTTACATGAAATGGAGGCCAGAACACCTATCATCATCATCATTAATACTATGTGTGCCCTCCGTACCCTCTTTCTACTTATTACTTTGGCTAGTGGTAGTCCAAGCTCTGAATCCAGAATACGCCACTAAGAATATCCCGTCTGTAGCCCCTCCTACACGCTAGATCTCAGTACATTTGATATTCTTTATAGACCTGAAACGGGTCGCGGAGTCAAGTTGGGACCGGATAATAGGGTCTATACATAGGACCCGGTCTTACCCAGTGGCTCAGAGGGCAAAGCGTTTGTTTCTTTCAGCGGTGATAGGGAACTCGGATTGTACCTCCTACCCCAGAGCACGACAAATATACCATCGAAAAATTACTAACAATGGTAATAATACATGGAAATAGTTCATATCCCACCCCCCACCCCTGGCAAAGAACAAAAATATCCGTGGAGGTGTGCAAATAACTTCTCCCTCAGAAAGGTTTTCTGAAAGAATTTCACAAATTGAGGCTATCCACGGGAACAAGACTTTACCAATTGGGTCCAGATTGCTTCACCGGGTCAGACTGGGTCAAGACCGGGTCACCGAGTTAGTCCGATGAAGACTGGATAACACGGAGTCACTGCGATAGAATTACAAAGGAGTGTGAAAATTACGTCTTGATTTTGGAGCTCTCTAAAAATATTGCTTGACTCATGCTTAGTACTCTTGAATCCAACGTCATCTTACAAAAACTGAAATAAATTGAATTTTACGTATGTGCTATAAGAATCTATGAGTCAGACCAGGATAGGGTAGGGGAAAGGATACGAGTAGGAGTCGGCCAGCGCATAGTTTCGAGGTATCATCTCGGCATTTCTCAAGTGCGATTGAGAAAAAAGCCTGGAGAAGCCTCAGTCAGGATTGTCGGCCGCTTGTATCGAAACCAGGACCTCCCGAATGCAAGACCAAGACTGCACATCTTTTAGCGATATATTTTTTATGTCAGAAATTAAAGCGAGCAAGCAAGAGAGAGAGAGAGAGATGCTTTCCGGGAGACTATGATTTAACTTAATTATATTCTTAACGAATGTCCTGAGATTGATATATTTAACACAAATATAAGTGAATTCCATTTTTATATAAAATAATGAATATTTTATGCAGAATATGTCACCACGCAGCTCCAAATATGTATTAAATCTGTGTGTATATGTAGAAAATGTCATATGTGTATGTTGAACACCACAATTAGGTAATTAACTGTCGTGTTCAATATATAAATAAATAAATAAATAAATAAAGAGGAACAAAAAAAAATGACAAAGTTTGAATAATTTAATGCAAGAGACACCAGCCTGCTGCACTCGGACAATCGCCCTATAAGCTTGTGTTGTCTGATATCTATTGTACATAGTCTAGAATCGATGGTATAGATTCAATAGGAAGTGTGCATGTACGTCTGTGCGTTAGTGTGTGTGGGTGTGAGTGAGAGAGAGAGAGAAAGAGTATAATAACGAAAAAGGCTACACAGACACACAACTGCTGCTAATGAAAACAAGATGAACGCGGTTGATTTTCTACAAGTTCTCGTTTCCCCATTTTCGGGAATCGACGGGGGTGAGCGTCCACCAGTAACGCAACCGACCAGATCAGATGAGAGGGTGAAAACAAAAGCGTTTTTTTGCAGTATTTTTTTAGTTGAAAAAAAAAAAAGCGTTGACGACTTTAGTTGAGACTGAGAGGACGAAGGTTAGGGTAGGGGGTTGAGGGTTTCAGTAGGATAGGCTGGCGACCCTGGCATTTCGATCTCGTTACAAATTCTATTAAATCGCTTCAATTCTTTTTTTACTCTATTCCTCTTTTGAACGTTTTTTAATACTTCCCATTCTCCACGTTTCGGGACCTCTCCTGTCTTTCACTCAGTTTTTTTTAATGGAGGGAGAAGAGTTTAGTGTGTGGACAAAGTGTTATGGAAGTGCATGCGTGGCAGTCAGGAATAAAATAGGAACAAGGGTAATAGCTTTGGAAAAAAGCAGTGTTGACATCTCAAATTTATTAAATCTTAACGCTGGGAAAAGTGGAAAATAAACAGAAAATAAATCAGCACGTTATTAATAGAACAGCTTGAAATCTTGTGTGGCTGTGCGCAGATTGGAAAGTAAAGTTGCCATGTCCAACAGAATTGAAGAAGAGCTAATTTTCGTAGTAGAAGTAGAATAGTTGCCGCGAAAACTCTCGAGGACGTTGATGATTAGTAGGGAGAGGGATTCGTGAAGAATCAACCCTGGGGGGGGGATTTGTGATAGAGAGCGAAGACTCACAAAAATCAAGTCTAAGGGACCACGTAGAGATAGAAGACTCACGAAGAATTTATGCTAAGGGACCACATAGGGAGAGAATACTTATGAACAATCTATGCTAAGGAACCACACAGAGAAGACTCACGATGAATCTATGCTAAGTGACCACATAGGGATATAAGACTTATGAAGACCTATCCTAAGAAACCACATAGAGAGAAGACTTATGAGGAACCTATGCTAAGGGACCACACAGCTCATAGGTAATTGATAACTTTTAAGGTTAGTCTAAAGATACAATCTCTGACGTTAGATGGCAGCACTTACCTTCGTATATGTCTAGTGTATTTTTATCGTTGCATGAAGTTGCAATGCTGTTCCTACAAATTCAAGCCTAGAGAGTTCGAGCTTTCAAAGAGGAAAGTTCATACATAGTCATTTTAAGAGTTCAGTCCATGCCGTGTTTTTTTTTATTTTCTTCTTTGTTCATTATTGAAATCGCTTGGTTCTTGTTGTGAATATCCAAGCCTATAACAATAAATCGATTTCAACTATGAACAAAGATTAAAAAATTAAAAAAAAAAAAACGGCACAGAAAGAACTCTTGTAATAGACTTGTGAACTTTCTGCTTTGAAAGTTTGAACTCTTTAGGCTTGAATTTGCAGGAGCTGCATTGAAATTTCGTGCAACGATAAAAATACATCAAACTTTAGACATATTCGGAGGTAGGTAGTGCTGCCATCTTTTGTTGGAGATCGTTGCTTTACATTAGCCTTAAATGCTACTTCTTAAGAGTCAGAAACACTGTGAGTTTTACCTGAATCCATATGTAACGTGAAAGAAAAAAGCGCAAACTTACTGGTGAATAGATTTAACTCATCCGTGGATTGGTGAATGAGTCCATCATCTCCCCTGTTCCAGTCAGTCTGAAACTCGTGCGATAGGTCAATGCTTTGCTTCTTCTTCATTGATGGTGGAGTCACGCTTCCCGCCTTTTCTCCCTGACTTTCCTTTCTTTCCTTTTTTTCTTCTACATGCCAAGATGTAGACTTGGACAGGTATTGCATTTTTGCACATAATAATCAAGAGTTACACTTCACCAGTTTTTGACGACAAGTCATCGCTTCTTCACCTGTTTATTTCCTCTCACCTTTTACGACCTTTCTTTTTTACCGTATCATTTCAGTGCTGCTTCCTATTATTGGTTCACGACTAAATGATCCCTGAACTGACTTTAACATATGTTTTTTTTTGTTGAAGTTTTCAGGGTTATACAGTTTGTCCTTGAAATTATGGTGCCAACTTCAGGAGATGATTCTTTACATAAAAAAAAAAAACTTTGAAGAAATTCAGAAATCTGATTAATTTCAGAGTTACAGGCGCTCAAAGTCACAGAGTCGCATCGTCACAAATGACGTCATATTTCGACAAGTAATGGCGCAAACGGGGTCAGCCTAGCAAATCACACTCGAAATAGTACCTAATAAATCTATTTAAGGTATCTTTATGATTGGTGAATTCCACTTACGTGGTATTGTAAACATTATCTATTAGCAACATGGATATTCGAGCTTCGCATAGAGAGCCGGATGTCCACAACCTCAGTCCAAATCTGGATCTGAAGTCCAAGATATAGATATTTCAAAGCATGGTATGGATCTCCTTTACAAATCCCTTTGGGGTTTTCCATTTTAGCAGTAGCAGGATGCAATATACAACATTTATGGTAAGTTTGGTGTTATTTTGTTTAAGTTAGAAACACTGCGCGAAGACCAACCCAGGTGGAGAAAACAATAGAAACGAAATTATGAAGAGCGAAATGGATCAATGGCTTGCAGAATAGAATCCGGTTATAAGGGAGGGGGGGAAGAGAGGATATACATAGTAGACGAGAAAAGGAGAGAGAGAGAGAGAGAGAAAGTGAAAAAATAGGAAGAGAAGGAAGGGAATTGAAGTTAGAGTGTGCACCCCTATGACGTCATTCCGAGTCGAGAGTCAAATGTTTTCCAGTCTTCTGGCGTGTGTAAGCTCGTAATTGAATTCGATTGTCGACGATGAATCGGGGGAGGGGGAGGGTGCAAGGCGAACGAACTAATTAAAAACTGCAAGCAAGCGTTACATGACTCAATATCTAGCAATCCGTTGCCACGAATCCAGGAGCTACTACACGCACTAAACAGCAAGCAATTCATCGCATTTACCTGTCAGTCTCTCTATTTTGCTTTCAAAATAACATTTTTTTGTTGTTGTTATTTTCAGTAATTTCATCGAAAAATTCACAGCATGTGTAATTACAGGAGATGATATTCCGTAAACATAGAAAAGCTGAAACAGGGTTAGTTTTTGTGACCCGGTTTGACTCGAACATAGGTGACCTGCCTGAAACTTGACACGAATAACCCCGATCTTGACCGGAATGTCTCGATTGTCTTAGTGACCCGGTCTTGCTCGAAGTGGCGATGATTGAATCTCTTAACCCAATTGACCCAGTCTTCACCCAACGACCCTGTCTTGACTCGATTTGACCAGCTCTTGTTTCTGTGGCTTGAATCAGTGAATAACTTCATTTGTTAGATTCACAAATTCGTTCTGAATAGCCCTTCCGAGGGAGAGGGGAGTTATCTGTACACCCCTGGGGGTATTTTCTTTCTTTCCGGGGATATGAGACTATTTCCATATATTAATACTATTGTTAGTAACTTTTCGGCGACGTATTTCTCATGGTCAGGGGGTAAAATCCTCGTAGTCTTGTCACCACTGAGAGAGACACTGTTCAAAAGCTACAGTCTATAAGGAAAGAGTTAAAAAATCTGCTAAGCGAGGATATGAAATGTGATATATATAATATATATTATGAAGTGTTGTGTTGTATGGAGCAGAAACGTAGTCTCTACGGAGTCAAGAAATAAAATTGGAAGCCTTTGAAATATGGACATGGAGAAGAAAGGAAAAACTCAACTGGGCACAGGCGTAATGAAAAAATGTTGAGGAGAATAAGTGAGAGATGAAAATAGTAGAGACAATAAAGGGGAGAAAAAGAGACTGGTTAGGACATTGTGCAGAGATTGAACATTGAAGGAAAGAGAGGAAGAGGGAAAGAGAAGAAGAGGAAAAAGACAAATCCAACTTCTTGATAATATTAAGGAAGATAAATCGTATGCACATAAAGAATGAACTTATTTGGCTGAGCTTGTCTTGAAGGGCCAACCGCTTTCGGTAACTTCAAAGACACGCGGTTTAAATTGTTTACAAATATATACTAATAAATTTCAAGTAGAGTTCGAACTCAATAACTTGTCAGTTCAATGACGTATAAGCAGCTAATCAACTCCAGAACAGTATTCTTCTCAGCGTTTTATGGCTGAATGTATAACACAGGACGGTTGTATTATTAACCCAGCGACTACCTATAACATCCAGTTCCAAAAATGACAGTGAAAGACTTTGTTACTGTTGGTTTAGAGGGGGAAGTGTGTGCGTAGCCTGATGCCTGCCAGCCCTTCTCGAAAGGCAATAGCCCATCCACTCAGTCAGACTGCCTGCCTGACCTGGACTCCTTGCAAGACGAAGTCTCAAGAAGAAGCCAATTTCACGCCAATATGGCTCTCGTTGCTTGCTTGAATTGACTCTCCCACCTTTTCTCTTATAGTCCCCCTCTCCCCCCACATCGTCTCAAACATCAACTCAAGTGATTCCATTTAGTTTGTCGGCTTTAGTAAAATCGCTCTCTTGCGACTTTGCTACAGTCTACTAAAAATCTCTACACAACGTTCATTGTCGATGTTGTTTTATTATTATTATTTTCTTCTGTTTGTATTTCAGCACACGGTTGCTTTAATATGTCTTTACGCGCTATTTCAGTTCTCATAATGAAAATTTTAACGGTTCGTTTCCTTGTTAAAATAAGTGTTTCTTGTGCCTGGCGTTCTCTGCAAGGGTGGCTGGCGTCGGATGCTAGATCACTATGTCTAGTCGTATGGGGGAGCAAGATTTTTAAATTATGAGGCGGAGGGAGAGGACATGCCAGGAAATTTGCACTTGGAGCCTTGCAATCAAACTGAAGGACACGCGATGGACCATAATTTCATTTTGTAGGGGCCCTATTAGTTCTCTTAGCCCCTTGTCTCTTCTCGTGTTTTAGCCACTGGATTACGAATGGACAGTTTCGGAATGAAAATTATTTCCTTCCCTCAAAAAGTATATGATTTTTCTAAATAAAACCGCTTCCGAAGAAATAATGTTTTCCATTGGAACAAAATATTCCCGAGCTTCTGTTCCTGGGTAAAGTTCCAGTTTAATCCCAAAATTTTCAGATTTTTTATGTTTTCTTTCTTTTCGAAAGTTTTTCGATGTCGTATGACATATTTGGAGAAAAAACAGAGTATGTATAAACTCACAAGCCATCGATCGGTATAAAATTGGTATAAAAAGTCAATAAACTGCTCAATTTAATTTAAAATTGGTATAAAAAAATCATTAAACCGCTCAATTCGATTTAAAATTGGTATAAAAGTTCAATAAACTGATACATTTAATTCAAAATTGGTATAGAAAGTCAACAACTACTAAATTTAATTTTAAAAAAGTTGCACAACCCACACAGCACAGGATACAGAAATGTTCCGTCTAGATCCCAAATATGTGTAGAACGCCCCAGAACATTTTAGATCAAACAAGGACAGCTCTACTTCTCAAAATATTAAAAGGATATTCTGAGTAACAATTCCCGGAATTTCCGTAGAATATTATGGGAATATCACTAAAGAACATATGTCTTCAATAAATTCATGAAATATATCTGGACTATTCCAAGAAATATTCTCAGAATATTCCCTCAACCTGAAAATTCAGATATTTATAGAATATTGCACGGATATTACATTAGGATATTCGTAGCACATCGCCATAATATACTTAAGCTGTATGAGGAAATGTCGTAACTTTGTTAGGGTTTTGTTATTTTGAGAACGCTTATGAAATGAGACAAAACACTTTTTGGAAACTACCTACCGGTAGCTGTATTTTGAAATACCAAGAAATATATGTTCCATATCGGAGGGCACATTGAAAGAAGGGTTACTTAACCGAGAAACTGTAGGTCCAATCCTTACAATCTCGTCAGCTTGTTTACGACGTTAATAATAATTGAATCAAACCAAGAAGTTTCTTTACAACGCATTTTATTTCCAACATGCTGTAACTTGAATCAAGCCAAAAAAATTCTTCACAACGCGTTTTATTTCCTACATATTGTAACTTGAATCAAACCAAGAATTTTTTTCACAACGCTTTTTATTTCCTACATGTAACTTGAATCAAACCAAGAAATTTCTTCACAGCGCTTTTTATTTCCTACATGTTGTAACTTGAATCAAACCAAGAAATTACTTCACAGCGCTTTTTATTTCCATGTTGTAACTTGAATCAAACCAAGAAATTTCTTTACAACGCCTTTTATTTCCAACATGTTGTAACAACGAAAATTAAATGATCATAGACACGCATTCTTTGTTAATGTGAGTATCTCAGTAGCTACTTTCTATCAGTCAGACTTTATAATGATTCAATATTTGAAACAAAATCTCTAGATAGATACATACTTAGATGTTCACTTTCAACAGAGCCGGATTAAGGAGGAGAAGTCTAAATGGATTGTAGACCAGGCCCTACACTCGTTTAGCGGCCCCCGCCAAAGATAAATCAGTTACGTTATTACTTTACGAATAGAGGGAATAGGTAACAGGGGAGGGATCCTAACAAAGTCTTTATATTTCGACCATGGTGGGAGTCAATATCTCAGTACCTAAATAAATAGGTTATGAAGCACTGACTTTCAATTTTATGTAAAGTTCTTTTAAGATAGAGTAGATGTATACAGTTTACTACGACGTCATGTCTTCATTTCGATCATTTTATGTTCTGAAGTGTATTCCTCCACCACCGTAAAGAGAAGATATTGTGAAGAAAATGTTGTTTCTTTTCTACTTACAAAAACCTGTTGACTGGCAACACTGCCACGTAGAGCATGTCCTTTTTGGTTTTGGTTGCTTTCAAGGATTGCTAGTTTCAGTAACAAGAGAAACTCACTTTCTTTTGCTTCCTTTTCTTTATCCCCATCTACCAAGCACACCTCCTTCTCCTCCTCCTCCTCTTTTTCTCTGAACCAGAGACCTCTCTCTCCTTTTCTTTCGAAAAGAATGGACTGTTTTCATTCTCTTTTAACCCCTAATTTAATTCGCACTCTTTACCGTGCGTGGCGCTCGTGTTCTTCAAGCATTTTGGGGATCCATTTCCTCGGATAGTATGTGTGTGTGTGTGTGAGTGAGTGTTTGCGGTTACATACACTCAGTGAAGTCGTAGCAGTTGAGTTAAGATGGGAGATTCCAACGACTATTCTCTTACGGAGAGAGAAAGAGAGAGAGAGAGACAATCTTAAGAAAATCCTTTAAAAAGGATAGAAAGAGAGAGAGAGCAAGATTTCGGAAATAAAGCGAGAGACTTCCAGGGTTTCAGTGTGCGTTCTTTCTCTCGCTAGACTATGTAGTACCCAAGATTCCCTCTATCAATATCAATATTCGGAATAACGAATAGAGGAACAATTATGCCAATCATGAGTTATCATAATTCCTTTCTTTGCTGTTAGATACTTTGATCCAAGCTTAGTCTTCTCCATTATAAACTTTCCTTAACGTTGTAGAAGTAAAAATCTATTTTGAGTTTTCCGTTAGGTTATTATTCAGAGCTGAATTCGGGTCCCTTTTGGTGAGCCGGCCTGACCCAGACAGGTGACCCGGTTCGAAACTTGACGCAATGACCCGGTAACTAAAATATCCCTGTTGACTCGGTGAACCGGTCTTGACCCAAATGGCCAGACTGACCCGGGGAACCGATGATCGAATCTTGGCAAGGTCTTGTCCCTATTTAACCTGCCCAGCAATCCAAATAGCGACCCCGAACCCATAAGTAGCGTTTGGTCGTTAGGCCATTTCTGGCCAGCCGACGGTTTCCCGATGTCGGCCCCACCATCGCCGACAAAATGCCGTCGTCGCGTGGCTTGCAGGGTGGTGTTGATCCTATCGCTCAATTAATTAATATTGTTATTTATGAAATTCTTTGACAAGTGAGCTTATGTTATGTAATGTCTAGTAGGGAAATAATTAAAAACTCTACTTTACCCTCCGAGTCACCGGGTCCCGAACAGAGACCCTGTCACGCAGTCTAAAACTTGACCCGTTTCAGCTCTGTCATTATTGAACGAAGTTAGTAGAACACTGACGCAACGTTCGTCGAGGAACTAATAAACGCAACGGAAAGAGCAATGAGATGCTTTATTAGCGGAATGAAAGGGTAGCGTTATGAAGGTCGTAAAGGACAATTGCCTTCTTTTCCTATGTTCATTGGAAGCTACTTTGGCCACCCGCTAGTGCTTGGCAGATGAAACAATATGAAGCCATGAGATCCAAAACAGCACAAGTCCACTTTCTGACTCCATATGAATTACATATATATCACTGACATTCTTGAAGAAAGGTGGTTCTGATGAGATCCGAAACAACACAATTTTTTCTTGTATGTTAGTACTTTTAAAAAAATATAAAGTTTTGACTGATCTTAGTTTTGTAACCACACAAAAAAATTATTTTCTATACAACACAAAACTTTTGCTGAATGGACTTGTGCCGTTTCGCATCTCATGGCTTCAATTAGATCCTGCCTTATATTTTTCTTATTGGGTTATTAACTGTAGAATTTCCGGCCAGAATTCTCCATTCTTTTCCTCCCACAGGCACGTATTTAGAAGTTCGTTTTGGGTGGGGTGGAGGTGGGGTCTGAGGTCTGTTTGGGTGTGAAATTTACGTAAAAATTGATATATTTCTTAAATTTATACTAATATTGCCAAAAAAAATCAGATTTTCTGGCGGTGGACTCTGCGGAACCCCCGTAAATATGTTCCTGTCGTCAACGTATTTTCGTCTTCACCTGTGGTTTATACAACCAAAACTACATGCGTATTGTTTTGGTTGCAGCGGAATTTAGGCGAATTTACTGTAATACAAATATTGGGACGGACTCGATGCATGTACTGGAGAGCGGACTTGAGGCGAATAAGGACCAGCTAAGAAAGAAGCATATTGCCAGACTGTTAATAGCTGTACGGAATGTATGTCGTATGGATATATTACCTTCAAGACTCATTGACATAGTACTTGTGTTAGGCATTTTTTATTTCATTCTAGTTAAAACTTACACGTACGTTTTGCAAACATTGCAAATGGGCGTTATTACCTAACTGGCAGGAAATATGGCCCACTATAAGTATAGTAGATCTAATGTAGTTTAACTATAATGAAGATCATAATATTTCCTAAAACACATTCATTAACATACCACAGTAAATAACTACAATAGTTTCATCATTTTGTGCGTGGTCTTATGTATCCATTATATTAACTATAGAACTTATTTCGTCAGTCTAACTAGCTAACTAACTCTATGGCTTATGGGATTCTATCCTGGGCAATACGAAGCCAGTTTTCATCACGAACACCTACTTCTCGAAGATCTCTTCTAATATTGTCCTCCAACGACGTCGCGGTCTTCCCAATGGCCTCTTTCCATCCGGCCTTCCAACCACGATAGAATATATTCTTCCTTTTTCCCCCATCCGAGCTACATGGCCTGCCCACCTTAGTCATCGCGATTTCATCATTTTTACATCTGGTGAATCGTACAGTCCGTGGAGTTCTTCATTATGCAGTCTCCTCCACTCTCCAGTCATCTCGTCGCGTTTCGGCCCGTATATCTTTCTCAAAACATTATTTTCAAACACACGTAATTTATGTTCATCTGCTAGGGTCGTACTCCAACTTTCGCAACCGTAAAATATTACCAACAGAATAACAGTTCTGTATATTTTCAATTTAAAGTTGAATAAAAACTGGGGATGGATGGATCCATGTATCCGGATATCCTAAATCGGATATGGATCCCTTTGTTCATCCATAGTGTAAACCAAATATACAAATACGTAACATGCATGATAAAAGAAGAAAAAGATACATAATCTCATAATTTTTGGTACATGGCAACTCTGATATTTACTGGCAACATTGTCTTTCTCTCCTTTTTCTCTTCTCCTCCTTTACGGCCTCGGGAGTGTAACAAGATTTCGGTACAACGACTTAAGTCCATGGTGCAATAGCTGCTATTGTCGTAATGCTCGTAGTCTCAATCTCAAAAATGGCGTAGTCGTCGTGCTAAAAGAGACAGGAAAGAAATCTTCCACAGAAAACTGTTTTTCTTCTCTCCTCATCTTCTTCAGTTTTTCTCGGTTCTTTTCGTCCTTTATGTTAGGAATGGGTCGATGTCTTTTTTTTTCTCTCTAGGTAGGAGTATCGCTTTTCTTTTTGTTTCGTCTGCCACAAGAGGCACTTAGACAGAGCTGAAATGGGTCACCGGTCCTCCAAAGTCAGCGGATCTATGCTTGTGAAGTTTCTCAATGCTTGTCATATTTTCAGAGCTGAAACGGGTCACTGGAATCAATCGGGTCAAATTTTGTACCGGGTCACCGCGTGTATGCTTGGGACCGTCCTTACCTGGTGACCCGAAAGGCAGGAAGAGCTTTTATTATTTCCTTATTTTACACTGGTGCATTTGAACAGTGTTTCTTTCAGTGGGTGATCGAGACAATGGATTTATCCCCCAGAGCACGAAAAATTGTTTCCTGAAAATTTCCTAACAATAGTAATAACATATGGAAATAGTCTTATATCCCCGGAAATAACAAAAATACCCCCAGGGGTGTGCAAATAAGTGTCGACCGAGGTAGTCGAATGGTCCGAGTCGTTAGTATTTGATTATCGTTTTGCCAGATCAGAAGGTCATTCTAGTCATTTCTGTTAAGATCTGGTCATTTGGGGTTCGTTCGGACGGGTCACCTGTGTGCATATCAGACAGGAAACTTGGTTTCAGCTCCAAGACTATACCGCTATACCCGTCAAAACTAAACGGTTTCTGAACGTACTCGAGAATCAAAATCGAATGATACTACCCATAATTCCTTATCTCAACCGAAAGTGTAACGTTTTAGATCCTAAAGTCTAATTTTCTCCGTGCTTCTGCCGTTAACATGCTTCTTCGTAATATTGTGGCCTGTCTCTGCAACAATAAACTCTTTGACGTAACCGGTTAGAGAGAGAAAAAAAAACGACTGTATCCCTTACGGAAAGATGCGTAGGTTCTTGGTAGACGTAACGTATCAAGTTTACGCTTGTAGTAACACCAAGTGGAGCTTATTTCGAAGGCTGAACTTTATTCTGAAGATTAAGTCACCAATGTGTCTTGACCGTAAAATGTATAATCATTGTGTCTTACGTGTGGTGATCTATGGATGTAAAAAGTGGACATTGAATGCGACTCAGAGATTAAGGGTTACACATAGAACAATGAGGAAATGGATGCTAGGATTAACTAGGAGGGACATACATGAATGGATTCAAGCTCAAACAAAGGTTTGACCACAATTGCGAAGAAGATAAAGTGGAGATGGGCACCTAGACGAACAGATGGAAGATAGATGAAACCAAACAATTTTCAGAAGCTATATGGATCAAGACAGCAGTGGATTGAGATTTGCTTAAAAAAAAAGGTCTGGGTCCAGCAGTGGATAGAAAATGGTTGAATGTAATGATGATGATGATGATGATAATAATCCAATCAACAAGAGCCTGAACATTGGAAGTGGTGCATGATCGGATGATACGATAATCATTCGTAGATTTTGAACATTCCAAACAGCATAACAGTTTAGGGATTGAACCATGATGTTTCGTCACGCGTGAGTTTATAATATTTCACTCTCCTCTGATCTTTCTATCCGCAGCGTAGCCCACCAACGTCGTGAAATAATCGTCACAGTACAGAACAACAGAAAACAACAACAACAAAAATCTTCATGCGAATTTAGCTTCGGAACTTAGCTATAATTCCATGACGAGATTCCAGCCATTTAATATTGGTTGTAACCTTCAATAGCATTGGCGCATCCAATGGATTTCCTATCTTCAGAATCACGTACTTCCTGTGAACATCCATCATGAAGTATCTCCTCTCCTCAGTTCCTCACGAAAAGACCGGAAAAGAGTAAAATGAAAACATTGAACTCGAAACTATTATGAAAATTAGATTTTAACCACATAAACATTATAGCATCGAACCCAGCCTGCGTGGTCTAGTAGCTAAGGTACGGAGGTTCGACTTCTGCGGCCAACCAACCTGCCTGAGGTTTCCTAGGGATTTAATCTCTTTATTTTTCACCAGGCAAGTGCCGGGATAATATCTAGAATAAGGCCATGGTCACTACCTCCCCCAAAAGAGTGTTAGTCGACGGGCGTCCCTGAAAGGCACAGGGTATACCTAAAAGGTACGACCAAACTTTGGTAGTCGATTAGTGGCATCAGTCTTTATCAATTTGTCTAATTCCGCTTCATTTACGAGCTTATAACATATTTTTTTTCCAGTGGAAAATAAAATTAATATTTCCCGATAAATTACAAACGATACCTCAACGTAAAATTACGCTTTTCTGGAGATAACTTGTATCGATGTAGTAGATTCTGAAAGTCAAAATGAAATGTCATCAGGTAACAGTGTTGCCAACCTCACACTGCTGATCGTGAGATCCCGGGTTAGATTCCCGGCTCTGCCAAGGGATATTTTCCAAAGCGGGAGAGTCTGGAACGGTGCCCACCCAGCATCGTGATGCAATTGGGGAGCTGTTGGAATAAAAGACAGCTTCGGATCTCCTCTCACAACACGTCTGCTCAGCGTGGGAGCAGTAGACCAACTCCTTCCTCCGGGAGAAGCCTCATCCAGTAGTGGATTGAATATGGCTGTGAATTATTATTATATATATTGTCAAATGGCTTTATGTTAGTTTATTGGCTACTTGACATTCTCTATGGATGAGAAAGATTCTACGTAAAGCACAGAAAATAGGGTTGCAAGCTTTGAAAAAATATACGGTGTAAAATGTTCAAAAAATAACGTCACATTATAATTCCTATTATCTACCATATTGATACATATTAACTTCCAAAAATATAATTGTGCTGTAATGTATCGTTAATGGTTTATCAAGAAGTATTTATTTACCATTGTTTGGGGAATCAAAGTTGGAAACACTGTATCATGAAAATGAAGCGAGATAAAAATAACTTTTTCTTTTCTTATTTCTTATGTCAGTACTTACCTCCCAAAATTTGACCGTACCTTTTATACACACTCTGTATATGACGAAAATGGAAGACTTCTTGCAAAAACTTCTACAGATACCTTATTGAGTTATTATACCTGTTCTCCTTGAGAAGGGCACGTACCAAAATTGTTTCTGTCACAATTTCCATTGCATGTACTTAAGAATACTTTTCGATTTTTAACAAATGCATTTACATAGTGACATCCAGCAAATTTCTTTAAGGAATCTTCTATTAAGAAAGAATTGGGCTGGGATATTCTGAGAAATATATCAAGGAAACGGCTATTGTGGTACGTATGTACCAGGAAGAATCTGGGTATTCTACTTTTTAGGCTTCAGTAGCAAGACGTGCTGTTCGTCTGTCGACAACTTTCAACTCGGGGACTGCTAGGGCTAGGAAAATGATTGAGGTGTCGTTGGAAAGGCCTCGGCGAGACGAGCTTAAACCCGTGTAAATGATATACATTACAGGGGAGGTACCAGAGATAGGGGGCCATTTATATCTTTGGAAATACTAGGGCTAGGACGGCGGTTGAGGTGTCGTTGGAAAGGTCTCGCGGTAAGTTTTCCAACGGAATATTGATCATATAAATTAAGATGTTTGCTGCTAAAGCCTGGCGGTAGATTTTATTCACAGTTTTCGACTGCGCTGTCATCTTCTGCCTAGGTCTAAATCTCTGGATGACGTCTCTTAAACATGATGATACCTGACAGAGATTCTAGGAAAAACATTTTAGGTATCCTACCGTCATTCTCCTAGTGAAACTCGAGGGAAACGTTAGTCGTGATTATCGAGGTGAACAAGGTCTCTTGTTATCCGTTGTGAGATATCAATATATATATTTTGTAACAGCTAAATTGACATGTGAACCTATAAATTATTTTTCATAGAACGCTTTTTTTTTTGTCTCTTTGCTATACAGCTATTGCAGTTACTATTTTAGTATTTAAGTTTCTTCTTATGTCTGTTATGGAAACGTTGAGCTTTTTACATTCATGAATTTTATAGCGATATGTTCACGCCTGAAGCAATTAATGGGCAGTTTCACGGAAAGTTTTAAGTTTATTGTTTTTATTTAATATTTGTCTTCATAAATTATCAATTAAACGAATACATGCTCTATCCCTCACAATTACCTATTTATAGCCCCACGCACACACACACATACGGAATGAGAGAGAGAGAGAGAGAGAGAGAGTAAATTTGGAAATCCGTTCTTGATTACTCAATTGGAGAGAAAGTTGTTCAATGTTTGAGAGAATTAATTTTATTCCAGTTAATTTCATCTTCCCTTTTGTGTTTTCACTTGTTCTATTTATTTGAATTTCTTTTCCTTTAATTCTTCGTTTTGTGTCTCTCTCATCCTTCTCTGTCTTTCTTCCTTTCTTTTCCCCCCTTTTTTGTACCCATTCCATTTTAACTTTGTGGTTGAACGAAATTGTGTTCCACCGATAAAATTGCTCTCCATGTGTTAATGTGTGTGTGTGTGTGTGTGTGCGTGTGTGTGTGTGTGTGTGTGTGTGTGTGTGTGTGTGTGTGTGTGTG
>JAGDQP010041855.1:0-16753 GCA_022664845.1 Lepisma saccharinum | reverse complement strand
GCAACTTATCTTCATAATTACCTAATTTGATCATAAGCTCACACAATGTTCAAATAAAGGTATAGGCTACTCAATATGTCTCACATCCATTTCACTTCAAAAGCGAAACCTTAAGAGCATTCAGAACATCTGGTTGTTTACATACTTTGTAATTTTTGTCACTTCTTGGACGAGGGAAAAAAAGGGATTTTTTTTTGTCAAGTAAAATCATATTAAAAAATCTTTACATATAATATGATGAAACCCAGAATTGATTTAGTTTCATTTAATGGTAACAAACCCAAGGGTGAAGGAAATTATAAACAACTGATTGTTACAGATTAAACGAACAATGAACTCAGTATCAACACTATGAATCCGCCATGTTGTCTGTCCCGCAATGTGAGAAATGGTCGAGAGTACTCAGGAAGAAGAAGTCGTGATCCACAGACTCTAGCGAGGACAACCCTGTGCTACCATCTATTGGCGCGCTATAGAGCTAGTCTGACAATTTTTTTATACAGTCTTGTATATGTATTTTCAAGATGCGGAATTAACTTATTCAGAACAACACGTTTCGAAATTCGAAATGATGTATTGGAATTCAAATGAACCTATTACTGCGTTGATCAAACGAAATATTGGATTAATAGAGCACCAACACATTAAGTTAGGAAAGTTAGCTCCTATTTTAACGAAAATATCCCTCATCGTTGGATTGGTCGCAGTCAAGCACTCCATGACTTGGTGCTCTAAATCACCTGACCTAACGCGTCCGTATTTTGTTTTCTTCGAGCTAAATGAAGGACAATGTTTACGTGCCACCAGTTTACTACCATGAAAAGAGAAGATACACATCTTGCAGACATGGACTCACTTTGGGTGAATTTTTATTGACGTCCTTTTAAAGACGTACCTACAGTTATTGTTAAAGGGCTGGATCACTACATTGAATATACCCTCAACGGGTTTAGAGACCAGGCAACTCCCAAAGAAAGCGAGAGTGTTTACAATTCAGCCCAACAGGGAGTGACTCTTGTTTCACATGTGAGAGAGAAGGATTTAATTTATGTTGCGTAAATCACTGACAACTTTATCGGACCTTAGATTATCGTATATGTTAAACATCTAAATTAAATATCTTTTTTTATTTCAGATTTAAAATTGTCTACTTCATTTTTGTCCTTCATGGACTAGGAACACTAATGTCGTGGCACATGTTCATCACTTCCAAAGAAGTAAGTGTATAACGTTATGTTATTTTAAAGACTATTTTATAATTCAATATTTATCACACGTAAATAAAATATTCTGGAAAAAGTCCAGACTAAGGGCTGATTTTCATGAAAGCTTGCGTTGCTTGCGATTTGGGTGAGTAGCCATATGAAACACGTGTTTCAATTGTCTATTCACCCAAATCGCAAGCAAAACAAGTAATGTACGCTTGCACGAAGTCTTCCAACCTACTGCACAACTAACAACATTTTATTATTCCCTTATTAGACGGGAAGCTATCGAGAAGTGCGCCTCGAAAGCAGCAAGTTTTATATTCATTCGAAAGAGATCATAGCCACAGAACAACAATAATTATTTCTTCTATGTTTTCGCTTACAACTTTGATCCTACGATAGTGCGAAGTGTTAGAAGGTAACGGCAAAGAAAATATGTGATTGCTAGAAGTTCCCACATATACCTGTAGGTGTCTCTACCAGTGCTCGATGGTATCGACAGTTGCGGCCAGAGATGATGCCTTCAGTTTCTAACCAAGGATGTTCTAATAGAATATATGCGATTTTGCAAATACATCAAGCCAAACGTCACAATTTATTACTGTCCATTTTACTCCAATCAAAAACATTGTTGTCGGCTGAGAAAGATGGCAATAAGTTCTCTAGCTGTTCGCTAACCAATCAGGTACGTCGCCTTGGTCGATGCTCAGTTGTTTTTTGGCTTCATTATTTCTCTGCGCATGAAATAGCTACAAGCAAATCCTCTATTAGAACATCCTTGTTTCTAACAACCAACCGTCTTCCTTTAGCTTTGTAACTGAACGAAGAAGGATAACTTTTTTGCCTCGTACAGAAGAAAATGGATATAAAATTAAGAGAAAAGAAAACACAAGTTTAGAAGGCAAAGCTGAGATAAAGAGCAATCTATTTCTAAAGAATAAAAAAGACTATAAACCAGTATAGAAGACAAACAATATTAAATTTACTAAACATTTTTTTTATGAAACATAACGACTATTATGGTCGAAAACTTCATTGACATATTAATGAAAATTAATAAGTTCTCGCCAATGAAAATTAATAAGTTCTCGCCAATGACATTTTTCGGCGGTATCACGTGATCTTATTCCAGGATTTTGGCATATGTCTGGGTGTGCGGAAGCAAAGAATGGATGAAGATCTAGCTAAGGAAGAGATTAGGAAGATTGGAATATTTTAAATATGGTATTGTACGGAATATGATGCTCAATTGTTTTTTTAATCAATTACACCTGCCAGGTACTCATGGTTTGTACTGGCTTCAATTTTGGGTCGTTACAAGTAGATCCGTCTTCCGTATTTAGATCCATGTTATTTCTTAAGCTCGTGTTTACAATTTTAAGTTTTCTTTTGTTTTCCTTCTGGTTTGATGCCATAATTGTAAGTAATGTCGTTTCTCCATTTTTAGACACTTCGAACAAACGTTTATTTAACTAATTATGGGGTGTGTCAGACGTGACATCATTGGTTTAACCAAGGATATTAGGATTAGATAATAGACCAAAATTGAAAAACCTTAATCCGAAAATACCATCTTCAGGCTCCCATTTTAGTGTGGACAGCCAGAATTTAGGAGAGTGCTATTTATTCATAACTTTACATTAATATGTTAATTTGGTTACTTACATAATATATTAATTAAACAACAACAACAAATAAAACAACCGGTATTGCACACCAAGATGGCAGACTAACGTTGTTATACTCGGATTCAGAGTTTTGAATTTTAGCCTATAATTTAATTCAAACATCCATGGTTAGGTCAATGACGTCACGTCTGACAAAAACTATCATACAAATAGTCAATTAAAACTCGTGTTTAAGTACATGTCTTGTTTTGCGTGTATTTTCTATTGATTAGGGCTGCTTTCCTCGGAAGTTTGTTTTGCATGCCTTGCTTGCGATTTGGGTGAATACCCAATTGCAACACATGTTACACTTAGAACATGAAATAAAACGCGTGTTTCAATTGGCTACTCACCCAAATCGCAAGCATTCATGAAAATCAACCCTTAGGGCTCATTTTGAAGCCCGTTTGCGTTGCTTGCGATTTGAGTCAAGAGCCAATTGAAACACGTGTTACAACACGTATTAAAACTGTACCACGAAACACCACGTATTTCAATTGGCTACTCACCCTAATCGCAAGTAATGCAAGCAGGCTTGAAAATGAGCCCTTACACATCGAAATCGCAGGCAAAGCACGGGGCGATCGCCTGCAAGAAAAGTCTGCCTTAGTTCTATAAACATTGATGTTTATGTTCAGATTATGACTTTCTTTACTTACAGTTTTACTTGCATTGTCTTTTTCAGTATTTTGAGAAGTATAAACTGAGTCATGATTATGTGACGTATGAAACGGATTACACAACAACTTTTATGAAATTCGTTGTACTTGCTTCAATCCTGCCAAACTTAGCATTCAACTGGGCAAATGTTTTCATTGATGTATGGTAAGTGAATGCTTCAACGCTAATTTTGCTTTGTTTTGTTAGATAAACGATTCTCCATTGTAATCTTACAAAGATGTTAAAAATGAATAGATTCATCCTAAACAAATGCTTCACGTTTGGGTGAGAATCTTCTTGTTGGTGTATCACTCCTCTCCTTTGCGCGTTCACTACGATGCTATATATGAGCGCTCTGGTGAACTACTTTTAAAGACCAGTTTCAAGGCGTTAGGAAGTTGATGGTCGGTTGGTATAGTGACTAGCGCATCTGGTTACTTAGCGCGTCTGATAAAGCCGACCAAAAGGTAGGTGTGAGGATAAACAGATAAGCAATATTTAAGTTTTTTCTTCAATAATAATAGTGAAATAATATCAGGTTTCAAGGATCACTGCTCTTGAGAAGGAAGTGTATTGCGATAACACTTATTTTATAATAATTAGTAGTTAAGGACAAATTAAGATAATTAAAATTTATTTGCACATTCACAATATCGTCTGCTTCCTTTCCAGGAAGAATGCGCGATCCGCCATGTTGGAATGACAAACTGCACACTCAGCCGTCCCATTTTTATAACATTGAGTGAATTGCTTGTTCCTAGTCCTATTATATTCTTACGTCCATGAGTGGTACACAGTAAGACATTGCTGTTTTTTCCGCTTTTTTTAATTTCTAAGACTGGATATCAGCCCAGGAAGGAAGTCTGTTTGACATCATTCTGTTGATTAATTGGGTAGATGATAGTTTTTACACAGTTACACAGTGTCTCAGTGTGTGCCATGTGGAAAGAAGACACATAATCCATATTTTTTAGAGCACTAATGGGCAAAGTACGGCTCGCAGCTTACATCCACCCCAAGCAAAGAATTTTAATAAAGACTATTCTCGTTCTTATAGTCTCTGTTTTACATTACTTCGTTGTTTTTTCGTTATATTTTCTTCCTATTTTATGCTTGAGTATGACATATCTTTCTACACTCAGTTCTTATTTGCTTAGCGTATTTATAACCAGTAAAATTTCTTTATGAAAAACTTCACAATCTCGAATTTTGGGTAGATATTTTAATTTCGTACTAAGGAGGGGATCGGGATTTGCTTTAGATAGCACCTGGACTTGTGATATGTGATCGAACCCAATTTAACCGTATTCATTCGGCACAAATTAAACTTTTACAGATGGCAATTACTTTTAGTTCTTATTATATTAGATTAGATTCTCTTTTGTTATAGTTAATTCAAAGTAGTTTTGGTTCATAGAATCATGAGACAGTGACAGAGAGGTCATTCTTGGGTCATTAGAAAAAATACAATAAAATATTTTTATTACAAAAATACCTGAATTTGTAACTGAGATATATATCTACATCTGGGATATTTTGTTTTAGTCATAATTTTTACACAGCGCCAAATAAACATTGCAGAGAAAAAATGTTTCACTGTGTACCAACCACTCTCCCCTACAAATTATAAGTTAAACTCAATTATTAGATTCATTATTTTTTTAAATTTATTTTCATTCATTACTTTCACATTTCTATTTATAAGATACACACTTTTGTTAATCAATCAGTTATCGAAACTTTTCAGTTTGGTAATTTCTTTACCTTCACATATTCACCTAAGTTCATACACACGACCTGGCAGCACTAAAACAGTTGAAGACAGAAATTCGAAACCTTATAAACAGATTACGTTCTCGGGACAGTAACATTCCCAACTGAGTAAACCCCCTTTCCGAATTGGCACTTTATGCTCCGTTACATACCCTTGCTCCGTCGGATGCACCCTCGATGGTTATCCGAATTCCCCCTTCGACGGAGCATTGAAGTGAACGGAGGATCAGATGGTCTCTTGACCCTCCGTTCGGTTGCGCGCTGCTGCCATGTTGAAAAAAAAAGGTGGGATATAGAATGCAAAAATTTCTTCTCCACTTGGGTGTTGGGACAAATGTGTGGATTGATCATGTGTTGCAAATTAAACTGAACGACCATGGGCAGATTTAGGAGAGAGACCCTGGGTGGGTGGACAATACAATTTATTATATTGATGATAAATTTCAAAGCTATCGTTTGGAATGAAACATTTAAAGTCATTCTGAAATGACTGGGGGTTGCAATGCACCTCCATAAATCCGCCCATGTGAACGACCGAGCCGAAACATTTGAATGTAGGTATTTTAATAGTATAAGATTTCATTTCACATTGTGCTATCGATATTGTACCATGTTCTGAGTGATATATCTTCATGACCATTGAATAATTTTAACTTCGCAATGTGAAAATATTGTTGATCGAATTTCCCCAATGAGCTTCGATGTAGATGAGAGGGTAACATATAAGTAGTTTATTTAAGAATACTAAGATTAAGAACTCTTTTAATGATTTGAAGTATTTTTAGAACTTCAAATGCGTAACGCTATCAAGGCTAACGACTTAGGTGGGTTATTCATAGAACCTGGTGTAACATTATTTGGTGATTCATCGTTCATGAGACACACTTATCTTGCAACATCTTCCAGAATAACATGCATAATTGTGATCATCCTTCCAATAGCTATCAATCTTCGTCTGTTGTTATTTAATATATGCCAAATACCTACAAGTATGGAAAACTCTTTACTATTCCTATGTTAGGTCCAAATTTGAATATGCCTCACTTGTATGGAATGCCTCTATGAAAGCAAGTTGTCAGAGGATCGAACACGTACGAAGCAAATTTTTACGTTTTCTCACATACAAACGTTTTCTCACGTTTCTTCCCGAAATACGAATCTTACAACAATTTAATTGATTACTTTACATTTCAGAAACTTGAACAAAGACAAACATTAAACGACTTAGTTTTCTTGTACAGACTTTTGCACAATAAAATAGACTGTACCGAATTAATTGCAAAAATAATTATTAAGGTTCCGTCCCTCAGAATGTGCGAGGGAAATAGTGGCCTATTCTATTGCAGAAAAGCTCGAACAAATGTATTAAATGTGTTACCTACATGGAGAACTAGTGCTACTTATAATGTAATAAGTAAGACTTGTACAAATTTGGACATATTTGGAAACTCGGAAGAACTTTACTAAAAATAAATGCAGAATATTTTGTTGAAAAAAAAAATCTTTGGACAAGGAGAAAAAAGTATAAATGTATTATTATTAGTGTAATTAAATGTAACAATTATTGTAGACGCTAGAAATAGGCATTAAGGCCTGTTCTGTCGATGAAATAAATAAATAAATTCTACGCCTACATCTATCTTTATTCATCTTGCTTTTTGCCTTATTCACTTCGCATCAAACTACTTTGACTTCGCATTGCCCAATATTCACTCACATTACGCGCGAAGGGTTTTCAGCTGTTCCCAGACTTGGGTGATATCTGTAGTTAAAATTTGAAACACTTATTTAATTCGGATAAGTGTGCATAACGGAAGTGAACGGGACAGAGCGTAACGGAACTGAACGGAGGATCATTGAATTCGGAAAGGGGGGTAAGGTAAAGATAAAGTTATCTCCTTTGCAATGCGCACGCACCTTGAGCGGCGCGTGAGAAATATGGAGGTTGTGCTTCACGTTTTCTCGACTTACGGCACGAACTGAGGTGGGATGGTCAGTCCCACTTTCGACCGCCTTTACCTCATAAGATGCCAATGAATACCAAGACTGCTCAGTTTAATAGGAAGTTCAGTGCACCTCACACCGCTAAGCATGGGAACACTGCGAGAAGTCTCCAGTATCAATGAAAAAATCTAACCTGACTTCTTCCTGATATGAAATATTTTTCAAAATGAAATGTTACATTTATTTAAGTGACTAAAAATACTATAAATATCACCTGCAAATGTCTCCAAACACTTGAATAATTGTTAGAAACCTTCAAGTTGTTCAAACAGTGTTAAAAAACGTTTTTTTTAAACAGCCCATACAATATAAAGTTTACAAAGCTTTTTTTCTTTTTGTTTGTTTAAACAAGTTGATTGTTTCTAACAATTATTAACACCACCTCGATGGCGCCTCGAACTATTAAGATAAGATTGCACCCTTTTCTTTCATTACTCCAAGAAAAAGTACCTTAGCAGCACGAAATGGTGTTACACTGGTCTCGTTAGTCATCACTCATGAGTTATGACGCATGAAGCTAGCGTCCAAATAGGATCGGATTCGAATCCCGGCCTTGGCATAGCTCTTTGAGATTTTCAAAAAGGATTCCAGTCGTATCAGAATGGACTGAAGTCATAGTTTTATTTTTAAATAGCCACTGCGAAATAAAGATTAACGAAGATATAAAAGGAGTAAAGGCTGATTTTCATGAAAGCTTGTGTTGCTTGCGATTTTGGTGAGTACCAATTCAAACACGTTTTACACTTACCTTACAATAAAACACGTGTTTCAATTGGCTACTCACCCAAATCGCAAGCTTGCATGAAAATCAGCCCTAAGGAATGACTTACACCAACATTAGGAATTGGCTGTTTGCTGAATATTTGCCAACGAATCCAGATCCAACCTTCGACTTAACATTGTAATGACATAATAGTCTACGTTGAGTCATCATGCGTCATATCGGTTACATTATTAAAATGGTTTGGTAGAAGTCGACGAATGCTCAAACTATCTTCCAACGAATTCCACGAATTTACGCCGTAGGCTCATCCAATGACCTCTATCTAAAAGTGATATTGGACTGGCTGCTACAATTGAAAATTTCTTGAATTTTTGGGAAGCCTGAGAGCGGAGAGGACACTTAGGGAAATATTTATGAATCACTCCCAAGAGGTGGGTAGCTCCCAGGAGTATATAATTTCAATGTCCCTGGGAGCCACCCACTCTTGGCGGTTATTCATAAATATCGCCCTTAATATCGTTTGTCCACTTCCAGTCTAAACCAATATGGACCAAATTTCCGTTCCAACTGAGTTTTTATGCGTGATAGCGCTGTGCGGCTCGTTTTTATTTATCTCTTAATTCTAACAAGAAACATAAATATTATTTGCTGTATTTTCTATTATATGCAGTGTACGATATACTATTATTTGAATAATAGGAAAAAAGGCCGCACAGCGGTGAGAAGCGTATAAAACTGAGTTAAAACTGAAAATTTGGTCCACATTGGATTAGACTGGAAGTGGACAAACGAGTTTGAATATTTGTTCTGGGATCTATCTTTAGACAATAAGCAGCCACTCCAGTATTGGTAAGTAGAGCTCGATGGGCCCAGCCGATATCTCCGCTAGGCTAAGAGGTCAAAGACTCATGTGGTGTAAAATAAAATACAGAGAGGGTTTTTTTATTTTAGTTTTTAGATAATATTTGCTTATTTCTCGAATTCATTTTTCGTACGTTCATTACAATCTTTTTCTTCTAGGGGAAGTCTGACAACAAGGATTTTATGGAGCCTATCTGTTGAGGTTTTCATATTCGTAATAAACGCAATCTTCGCTGTGATGGACACTTCAAGCTGGCCAAATACATTTTTCATTCTGACAGTCATATTCATAGGAGTTATCAACAGTAAGTACTTCGGTACAAGTTTTACAAATAAATTATGATAGTGCTGTGATAGCCGCGTGTCCTATAGAAAAAGGCTCTCCACATGCTGGTATAGCTTTCATAGTCCTAACACAAGATCCAGTCACCCATCCAAGTATCAAACTCAAGGCTACTCGCATGTCTTTACTTCAGAAACGGTCTTTGCAACATAAAAATAGTAAAATATTACTCACTCGGAAGATATCAACACAACGTAGTGGTTAGAGTGACGAACTACAAATTGAAAGTTTCCAGGTTCGAATCTCGATGTATACAGTTGAACAAGTTGCAAACTAGTTAATATACAATCATGAAGCCAAATGACAAATTGCAACTAAATATTTATAGCAATAGACAGCAATAATTGTCAACAACTTTGCTTCCAGAAGGTCAACACTCTTATTTGGCCAATTGGAAGAGATACTGATTTGGTTGGGGTTTGGTGAGTGGAAGTTGATTTGGCAGCTCCGAAATCGGACCACTGTGGTCGACAGAACATTGGCTTTTGTACAACATCCGGTCAACATGCCAACGTCGACGTGAATTTTGCAAGTAAAAGCCGTACGTTGGCTCACCAACATCTCGCTGATTGAAGATGTTTAGCTTATGATTTGATCTGGTACCCAATGCCAGAATCGCGTCATGTATTTCTATTAGATGCTCCTAAATCACAAGAGTAACAAGCGACTATGCATGAAAAGTTTGCCATAGATCTCTTCCCTTATCAGTTAAAAATTATAGTATTGTCTTGATGCACTTTGTAAGCAAAACAAACTACTGAAGATGTTTTCACTACGTGTCATATTTTTACAAAGTTCTGGATCATCATCTTAGATAACTCTGTAATATTCCTAACAACATGACGACAATCATGGGGAATTATCATGATTAGGGTTCCCATTTGTCCCATTTTCCCGCGACAGCCCCGTTTTGCTTTTTATCAAATGTCCCAGTGTCTCAACTTTTCCCCAAATATGTCCTTCAAATAAATGGATTTTTTAAAAGTATCCTTTAATTTCAGTCATTTCGATACAACGCATATAAAACTCACTCCCATGGCACTTAAAAAGTAGTAACTCAGAAACAAAGATGGCGGACGGACAACCTCGAAACTTCTGAATTACGAGCTGCATCTAGATCTCTATGGCAGGATGTTACTTCAACTTCCGTTTCCGTTACGTACAGGATTCGGAACATGGCGGCTTAAGAGAAGAAAACCGCAGAAATTTTTAGTGTTTAATTTGCATAATTTCAAAGTGTTTTCGGGCTTCACTTCAAGAAAATTTATTCAGATATATTACATAGTGCTTCAGTTTATCGTACAATAGTTCTTCAATGCGAAATTCAAAATTGGCTGTGAGAAATATATCTAAAAGTGACTGTGACTAGAGTTTTAAGAGTGAACTGACGACTATGGCGGACTGTAACCATACCAACTTATAAATAACTGACCTTAATAAGTTCACTGACCTGACCTTAAAAAAACAGTTATTAAGACTGATAGACTGTAAAACTGTATTATATTATAAAACAGCAATATTATTAAAACGAACGCGCAATGGATGGGTATAATTAGCCATTTCCGCGCTAGATTACAAAATACGAATACGAATACCGTTACGTACATACTACAATCCACTTGTTGTTAGAGATTATGAAATCCACAGTGTTAAAAGTTGCTGTATAAACAAGTAAAATATATAATCTGAAATAGATTCTTTTTTTTCTAATTTTTAACATGTCACATTTTTTTAAAACAAAATATCCCGATAGCTAAAAGTAAAAATATGGAAATGTCCTGTTTTCAAAAGCATCATGGAAACCCTAATAATGAAGTTATCCTGATACATGCTAAATACGCTTTTAAGTCTTAACATATCACCCCTTCATAATTTATAACAAATCAAATACTGTACATAACTCAAGGACTGAGACAAATAATAAAAATAATTTAAAAAACAGACCATACTGTGATAACAAGTCCAAAGAGAAACTAAGGTCAGCTTTTCTTGCAGGCGCTCGACAAGAGCTTGGCTTACGATTTCCATGAGTGGCCAATATAAACTCGTGTTACACGTAGAACATGTACTTAAACACATGTTTCAATTGGCTATTTAACCAAATAGCAAATAAAGAACACAGTGAGCGCCTATATGAAAACCCGTTCGAACAATTGTAAGTTAGAACTAAAACTTCTGTTCATTTTGGATTAACCAAAAACTAATAATATTAGATTAGCGTGTCTTTAAACTAATCGTGCACTCCAATATAGTTGAGTACAGCTCAACGGTTTTGCAGTTGCAGTTGATACAATATTAATTGTACCCACGTAATTGACATTTGAGGACTTTAAAGCAAAGACGTGAAAGTGTCGTTTGAAAATTTAAAATAATCGAATTCATGTTTTGTTTCTGAAAAAAAAAAGTATGAGTGTTTATCTAAAAGCTTTGGTGGACTAATTTAAGCTATTAAAAATGTAATAATTATATGAACCCAGGAAGTGAAGTGAGTAGTTTATCTCAATCGTCCACTTCCATTGTAAACCAATATAGAACACATTTTCAGTTGTGAGTATTGTGCCCTTGGTATCGTTGTGCGGCCCGTTTTTATTCATGTCTTAATTGTTGCAAAAAAAAATAATATATATATATATATATATATATATATATATATATATATATTGTATACAAAATATCTTATTATACTATACACGTGCATAACTCAATAATTAATACAAACTAAAAAGAGACGGGCCACACAGCGATAAAAATCGTTGAAATTTGGTCCATATTGGATAAGACTTCAAGCTGACGACCGAGGTTAAATGTTTCTTCTGGCGTCTACCTTTCAACACCAATCAATCACTCTAGTATCGTTACGAAATACTCCATGGGTATCATGGATTTAGACACGGGAGACGGATCGACCCAGCTTAATTGTATTGGGTCAACTTGTTGCCGGTTTTCGATTAATCTTATCTGGTGAATTGGGATTTACTTGCGTCTTATTGGTTGGTCTATAGCTATGCTTGGGTCTGTGGAAGCAAAGAATGGATGAAGATCTAACTAAGGAAGAGAGGAGAAAGATTGGAATATTTTAAATATGGTATTGTACGGAACGTGATGTTCAGTTGTTTTTTTAAAATCAATTTCACCTTCCAGGTGATCATGGTTTGTGCTGGCTTCAATTTCGGGTCCCTAGAAGTATTTAGATCTATGGAAAATTTCATGAATATATGAAGCCAGGAAGTGGAGAGGTCACTTAATCTCGTTTGTCCACTTCCCGTCTAAACTAATATAGATCAAATTTCCTGTTTCAACTCAGTTTTTTACGCTTGATATCGCTGTGGGGCGCATTTTTTGATTTATGTCTTTATTCTTGAAAAAAAAAAAAGTAAATATTATTTGCAGTATTTTCTATTATATGCGGAGTACGATATACTATTATATGAATAACTCAGGAATTAAGGTTTAAATTAAAAACGGGCCGTGCAGTGATAAGAAGGGTATAAAACTAAGTTAGACCTGAAAATTTGTTCTACATTGGATTAGACTGGAAGTGGACAATGAGTTTAAATTTTTGCTCTGGCGTCTATCTTTTGACACTAAGCAGTCCCTCGAGTATCGATCGTTACGCAGAGCTCAATGATATGTACTAGAATTTATAGTATTGTTTATAGAAGGCTATTGAGTTAATTTTTTTTCTCGTGTATTGCAGTGGCTGGCGGCATTTATCTCAACAGTATCTACGGCATAGTTGCAAAACTTCCCTCCAAGTACACGGGATGTGTGATAGTGGGTTCGGTAAGACCATTTAATTAAATTATAAGTTCGTATAATATAATAAGCTAATTTATGAAAAGGGGTTTTCAAAATGATTGGTAAAGTTATTGAAAATCACTGTAAGGGGCGTTCAAGTATTACGTAAGCATTTAAAGAGGGAGGAGCTCTGACAATGCGAGAGTGGGGAATCAGAATATTGTTTACGTAAGATTCGCTTAAAAAGATATCAGTCAAGATTTTTTTTGCCCACGAAACAACAATAGGAAATTTACAAGTCTTGACGTAAGTGTAAAGGAAGGTACTCGTATATCTGCTTGAAGGGATGTATAAATGTGCTTATGTAATACTTGAACGTCCTCTTACTCTTATACGATAGAAATAAAATTTGTTTTTCAATTGCAATTGCGCTCAGTAAGTTTCTTTGGTTGTGACACCAATACTCACTATGCTCCCCGTCTTCTATCCGTAGGGCTGATTTTCATGAAAGCTTGCGTTGCTTGCTTTACTTCCGATCTGGGTGAATAGTCAATTGAAACACGAGTTATACTTCTGAATACTGAATATACGCAATAAAACACGTATTTCAATTGGCAAGTCATCCAAATTGCAAGCAACACAAGCTTTCATGAAAATCAGCCCTTACTAATATAAATACGATAGTCTAAATGCGAATTCCTTTTTAATTCCTATTCATATGCTAGTGTTTATTACTTCTTTCTTTTTCTTGCTATTTTCAATTGTACTTCAATTGGAAGAAATGCCGCCAGTTTTTAACCTATATTTATTGGCTTCGACATCATTGATGTGTCTCCTGCATGCATAATAACTGGGAAGGTGGGAACAAAAAATACAAAACGAAGAAAAGAATGTTTTGAAATGTATACAGTCGCTCGACTACTTCACTCGAAAGGTTTACAGTAGACACGCTTTGATTTTAGTACAAACAAGCAGGACGCTTACAATATTGTTCCTCCTTTCAACCCTTCAGTCACTCGGACCATTGTCGCCTGCAATTTTAATACTTGCCTTCGCCGCGCCTTTTTTGTCCTTCCTCTCTTCGTCTCTTCTTTCACTTGCATTAATTTGTTAGTTCCTTTTTGTTTGTTTGATTCTGAGCCTGCTTATCTGTGATAAAAAAAAAAAAGCTGTAAATAGAATATACAATTAATCAATCTGCTTTCACAACCGCAATTTTCCTTCTTGAAAGACAAAGACAGTTTGGAACCCACCCCAGCTTCAAATTGTCAAACGCTTTAAAAATAAAAGATCGGCAGGTAAGGATTCTAAAGAGATGTATCCACGCTACTGCTCTTCCGTTAGCATTGATTATTAATGAGTCCTTCTCACGAGGCATTTTTCCAGAAATACTGAAAACATCACTTGTCAAGCCGCTTCTCAAAACACAGCCATCAAGTAATCTTTCAAACTACAGGCCTATTTCTCTTTCTTTCAATTTTTCCAAAATTCTGGAGTCATTTATGAGTAAAAGAATACTCTCATATTTGAAGTCTAATAACATTATATCAACTTCTCAGCATGGTTTCCTGAAAGGCAAATCTACCCAAACTGCCTTACCTGAATTTATAGAGGAGGTTACTACTTCTCTGGATAGTAAAGTTTATCCCTTTGCAATCTTCTGTGATCTAAGCAAGGCCTTTGACTGTGTTGATCACTCATTATTACTAAAATGCTTGAGCAATATGAAGTAAGAGGTACTTCTAATGAATGGTTTAGGTCATATCTTAAAATAGATCTCAAATAGTCGAAGTTGCTTATACTAAAAAATCAATTTATTGCAAAGCTATTTCAAACCCCAACCTATGGAAATTGGTGTTCCCCAAGGTTCAGTTTTGGGGCCACTACTTTTTCCGATTTACATCAATGATCTTTCTATTCAGAATGTAAACTAGTACTGTATGCAGATGATACCAGTATAATAATCAAAGATAATAATATAAAACAATTGCAAGAGAAAATCAACGCTACTGCCTTTCAGCTTGAACAATGGTTTTATCACAACAATTTGCTTCTTAATGTAGCAAAAACAAAATGTCTTCATTTTCATTTATCTTCAACTCCTACACCTTGTCCACAATTAATCATAAATGACCACATCACGGAGTGGGTTGAATCAGTTAAATTTCTCGGCATGCAAGTGGACCAGAAGCTTTCTTGGTGCAAACACATAAACCGCACTATGCACTAAACTTTCAACCTCTGTTTTTATTATCTGATCTTCGGTTATGATTTTGGATAAACAAACCATTCTTTCTCTGTATTATGCCATATTCTACTCTCAAATAAAATACGGTATTGCTTTTTGGGGCTCTTCAACTTACAAGGGACACCCGCGAACTCGGACAGGAGAAACCAGATGAAAGTTTCTACAGGAACTAATTGCAAGTCGCTGAGTCCAGTGGTGATAGTCGTTTCCATGCAAAACCATGCAGTCAAGCAGTAACGGCGCCAGCTCATGGATGATAGACCAATGTACTAGAGAAGAGCTGATAAGAAACGGGAAAATTGAAATGCTGAATGTAGTAAATATGATTAACGATTGAGCCTACAATATGTAGAAGCACATGTGAATGCCGTATGTGAATCACAGTGTTGCCAACTCAGTGAAAATAATGTGTGAAAATGGGAATGGAAGAAAGTGTCAAAAGAATGCGAAGTAGTGGAATACATAAAGAATCCGACACAGTAGACGGGAATGAGGTTTTGTCGTGTTATAAAACAGTGTTGCTAACTGCATAAAGGATAAAAGATGTAATAAACGTACGTTAGAAGAAAAAACAAAGACCTGCAATCAGACAAGATAAGCAGGAGTGAATCAGCAGGCACAGAACGAAAGAGTGGTATTACACATTGCCATGTAATACGCTGCGTCTGGTGACAGGCGCCATCGTTGTGTACGGACATGAAGAGTAACAGAGTAGTACCGAGACAAGATATCATTATTATCAGGACCAAAGGAAACATGGAACCAGCGAGGCGACGGTGATACCAGTAAAATGATACAATACGGAAGAACTTGAAAATACATAAGGCTACTACCCTGACCGGAAAGCGTGCACGAACCAGTTAATTCTCAAAGTGCAGATGTGGGTTGGCAAGGAAGTGGTCAAAGCACACAGACAGTGTACAGTATGCACATTTGACCATCGCTACGAACTCAAAGTCAGCATCACCTCTGCATGGTAACAATCCTATGTGAAATGCGACACTAATAACATTATCAAATGACAATATGACATAACCAATGTCGTACCCGGCCTTTTGCTAAGTATACTGCAACATAGGCTTGTAGATCGGTGCCGAAAGTTGCTTGTAGATCACAGAGCCCAGCTTGAAAAGGAAATAACGATCGTGTAAATTCACTTTTGACATTTTCTTCCATTCCTATTTTCACACATTCTTTTCACTGAGTTGGCAACACTGTGATACACATACGGCATTCACATGTGCTTCTACATATTGTAGGCTCAATCGTTAATCATATTTACTAAATTCAGCATTTCAATTTTCTCGTTTCTTCTCAGCTCTTCTCTAGCACATTGGCCTATCATCCATGAGCTGGCGCCGTTACTGCTTGACTGCGTGATTTTGCATGGAAACGACTATCACCACTGGACTCAGCGACTTGCAATTAGTTCCTGTAGAAACTTTCATCTGGTTCCTGTCCGAGTTCGCGGGTGTCCTTTGTTAGTAAGAATTTTTAGCTGCAAAAAAAAAAAAAAAAAAAAAAAAA